>CAXAKS010000415.1:0-26904 GCA_963969495.1 Ceratothoa steindachneri
TTTCTTTTTCGCGAGCGCAATCATTTTGAGCATCGGAGTATTTTCGAAGGCCTTTCTCACAGCCAAACGTTTGACAACTTGAGACCTGCCCGAATGTGGTCGATCTTTGAGGTTTTTCCCCATTCTTGATAATCATCCCCACGACTCTGTGACTGGTCATCCGGCTGATGTTGAACCACTTGGCAATGTCGGACATTTTTGTTGCCCTCGCGCAGGAGAGCAGAAATCTCGATTCTTTTCAATTCCATATCGACCTGCCTGCACACAATGAAAATGAGTTTTACTGAGACATGCTTCCAAAGTACAGTGCCCGCGAAAAGTATCCGATCCCCCTCAGAATTTGTGTTATTTTTAATGATATTCACTTTCTATTTGTTCTAGCTACATCTGGTATCTTTCATATAACGCTCTGATATGACAGCAATCTTAAAGTTAGTATTTTGATAGCGTTCGTTGCGTGTGGCCGTGCGTCAAATTTGTCCGATTTTATGTTTTTTGCCATTTCGTTATTATTTTGTGATTTTTTACAGAAAGTAGCCTAAATAAAATTTATTTCTAATGTGTGCTAAGAAACAACACGAGAGTGAATGTCGAGGTGCTGTTGTTGCTCCTCATAAATGTGGGAAATTTGAGAGACATAGTTAATGAATTAAACATACCCCTAAGTACTGTTAATTTATAGGTTTCACCTGCTAAAAACAACGTTAACCTATTTACCTATCTTAGCCAGTCTAAAAACGATCTGGCAGACCGAGAAAAACAAGTTTGCGAACAGACATACTCATGAAACGTTTAGTACCTAGTGAATAATCCAACAATAACTGCGAAACAACTCCAATTTAATATAAATAATTTATTATCTGATGTTTCTGAAAGAACTATCCAGGAGCGGCTACCCCCTCCCCCTCCCCTCGGATTACCATCTCGCCATGTTGCAAAGAAACCATACATTATTGAAAAAATGCGTAACAAACGTGTCGCATCTTGTAAAAAATACATTCATTGGATTGTTGAGGAGTAGGAAAAAGTTATATTCAGCGATGTGTCAACATTTTTAACATTCAGAAGCTGTACTAAAAAGATTCGTCGTCCCATTGGCTCAAATAGAAGGGACCCTAAATACACCTAAAAAACAATGAAACAGCCTCCAAGTGTGATGATTTGGGGTTGTTTCAGTTTCCAAGGGAGAGGAAGCATATATTTCCTTCCTAAGAACACAACTATGAATGGCGCACGGTGTTTAGCAATGTTACAGGATTATTTCGTAGTGGTAATGACAATCAATGAGACAGAAACATTCATGCATGAGGGGGCACCTTGTCATAAGGCTAAAATTGTGTCAAAATGGCCTATTGATCATAAATTTAATATTTTGCATTGGCCTAGTAATAGCCCAGATCTCAATCACATATAAAATTTATGGCTAATAATAATAAATAAGTTTGCCAGCCAAGACACTGGCTCCGTCGAAAAATTAGAATAGGCCATCATAAAGGTATGGTGCAACGAAATATTAGTGGAAGTTTGTCAAAATTTGATCAAATCCATGCCGAAGCGTCTATAACAAGTCATCAAATCCAAAGGAAAATGACAAAATACTAATATGTGGCTAGGCAATATTAAACATGGTCTTTCATGTTAAAAATACAAATTTCGAGGGTGATCGGTTACTTTTTGCGGTCACTGTAGAACTTTAAGTTTGTTTGGCGTAACTTTTTCATCACACACATAAACATTTCGAAAGATAAAAAAAAACGAGTGAAACATAAATATTTCAAAACCCGGTTTTATTTAGTACTGACAATGTAAGGTGGGAATTATTCTTAATTGCTCAAGTCAAGTATCTGCAGCTCGCGTGAATAGAGAACTTGGAATTGACGGTGAAACTGGTACTTGGCGTTGAGTGAGGGTGACAGCGAATGGCGAGGCGATGAAAATGCGATCTATTCCCCGCACAACTTTTCTGCGGCAATAAAAAGTCTTGGGTGGTGGTAGGTCGCCAAGTGTCGCAATCGTGCTGTTACCACAGGTCGCTGGCTGCGCGAGCACCATGACCGTCAAACTAAATGCAATTTCACATGCAGGAAGAGGCTAGTTTTTAGTTTTGGTTTTTAAAACAAGATAAATGATTTATTGGGTGATTGTATTAGTTCTCTAGCAAGTTATATTCTTCAGGACAATTAGAACGGTTAGGTTAAAATTTAAATAAAAAATCCAACCACATATAGTGAAAAATGAGCGAAGCTCTGAACGTTAACCTGAATCTTAGTACATTTTTTTAGTTGCGTGCTCGCGACTCGATAAGTTACTATGTCAGTTCTTAGGGCGGTTGGTCGGATGGAAGAATTTTACTTTTCAAGGAGTTTTTGGCAATAACATCGTAACTATTCGCATGAATCTAACGGAATTTGAAACCCTAATGTTGTTTTACATTCTCTTTCGAATGCTATAATTACTAAGGTTTCCCAAGGTTAGTCCTGGAATTATTTGGCAATAAACTCGTAACTATTCGCCTGATTTTAACGGAATATGAAACCCTTATGTTGTTTTACATTCTCTTTCGAATTATATAATTGCTAAGGTCGTCCCAAGGTCAGTCCGTGAATTATTTGGTAATAACCTCGTAACTATTCGCCTAATTCTAACGGAATTTGAAACCCTTATGTTGTTTTACATTCTCTTTAGAATGATATAATTGCCGAAGTCTTCCCAAGGTTAGCCCGGGAATTATTTTGTTTTGGCAATAACATCATACCTATTCGGAGGATACTCTACTAGACTAAGACTAGGCTATAATAGGCTATAATCTGGTAGGCAAGACTAGAATAAGCTATACTATGCTACGATATTATAGGTTAGGCTATACTTTGCTAAGATATAATGTACAAGGGTAAGATATATTAGGCTAATTTAAGCTATAATTTGCTATGCTAGGATAGCTTATAGTATGTTAGGCTAGGCAATACTAAGCTATGCTTGATAGGGTATAATAGGATAGTATAAACTATACTTGTCTAGGATAGTTAATGCTAGACTAGATTATACTATGCTAGGATAGGCTAAGATATGCTAAGATATACTAGGATAGATAGGGCTATGCTATGCTAGGGTAGGCTAAAGTATAATAGGCTAGGGAGAGCTATGCCATACTATGCTAGTCTATGCTAGATAATACTATGTTAGGATACGATAGGCTAGCTAACCAAGGCTATAATAGGCTAAGCTATGCAAGGTTATTCTAGTATAGGATATGGTATGCTATACTAGTGTAGGTAATAATATGATACGCTTGGCTATATTATGTTATGTGTGGTCATAAATCAGAATAAGTGAGGGCACGCGACTTTTTGGTCAGCAGACCTTGTCTCTAACTTACGTGATTCCAAATGGGACCATTTTGGACTTTTCATAAGTATTAGTATAAAGAAAAAGATTTGTGCAATTTTCTGAGTTAAGCTAGGTCTACACCGTCTATAACCGCACAAACTTTGTTATTTGATATAAATTCCTTGTTTACACACACACACACAGACACACACACACACACACTATATATATATATATATATATATATATATATATATATATATATATATATATATATATATATATATATATATATATATATTTGTATTCGGCGTAGTGTATGTTGGCATACTTCTGTCTCGGAAGACAATGGAGATTGCGCCATGGAAGTGTATGCGCTTAGGCGAAGTGTATGGAGATCCTGGGTTGGCCAGCCGTCAAGATTCCCCTCTCGGCCTCGCCGGTGTCATCCAAAGGAATGCAAAGCAGTACGTTTGGCATCAGGTTGGCTGCAGGAGCTGGCGGAGCCAGTTAGCACAGGGCAGTGGTCCGCCTGCGGGGCTCCACTCCTGATTTGGAAGGTGTATTCCCCTACACTTGGCCGTTGGATCAGTCGAGGATCTCCTCCGCCCGGCTAGCCGTTGGTTGCTAGAGACAGCTCCACCGCTGAGGCGGTGTATGTATATATATTCTAGTACTCATGCTACCTATAATTTATTTTAGCTCTATAGGACCTATTTAGCTAGAAGTGCTGCCATTCCGAGGTCGGTAATGGTTTAGCGGGGCGGTCTCGCCCCCTGAGTGGGATTACATGGCCAGTCTCAATAACCTATCCTAACCTATAGTTAGATAAAAAATAAAATAAATAATTTTTACTCATTTAGTCTTGAGATGCCTCCTAAAAACACATTAGCTCTCACTAACTAATGCTGGTAAAAGTACAACAAGGCAAAATGGTAGGCCTTCGAATGAGAGTAAAGTCAGTCTAAATGCAAAAAGAATGCAGTAACAAGGCTAGTCGATGATGTTGATTTAGATAGGTTTGATCACTTTTCTGAGCCTACTGATCTAAAGCAAAGATGCAAATGGGGCATCTGCATCGAAGCTTACGGACTTATGAAGTGTAGCAAGTGCAATATCTCATTATGCCTGTCGAAAGAGAAAATTGTTTTATTACATTTCATTAAGAATAAATTGTGTGTATATTATTTTATTAAAATTAATGAAAAAAGAATTAACTTTTATTTTTAGGAAATGTAGTTACTAAATTCCAAGTTTTCTTTGTTATTTTCCTGATTTTATTTTTTAGTTTTTTTCATATTTGTATCAACACTTCCCAACATACATTTCCTTTAATGTTTAATAAAAAAAGTTGTATATATGTATTTTATGACCTAAATGGAATATGTTTTAGAGCAAAAAAAAAAAAATTCGCAAAAAGCAATACTTCGGGAAAGAAAGGATTAACTTTGCCTCGAACCATTCCCCAAAATTTAATTTCCTTGAAATAATTGTTTTATCCATAAGACTACAAAATTTCTTCTCACGTAATTTTAAATTTCAATTTATGGTATTAACCTTTACGCTATAGGCAAAATTATTTAATTAAAATATATATTGATATCAAGACCACTTTGTTTTTTTTTTAATTTTAATATCTATTTTAGGATTATCCTATTTAGCCCAGGTGGAAAAATTTCCCAAATGTGAAGACTGATTATATAATCAGTGAGAAAATTTCCTTTACCAGCTCGAGTTAATTTACTAGAAAGAATTAAGAAGAATTGAATGCCCCAAACTATAATTAATCTTTGCCAAAGGACGAGTGGCTTAATCTTTCAATATCACAAGTAATTAAGTGAGAAATATATAGTTGGTAATTATATTGTGCACTGATATTTTTCTCTGCAATTTTACTATACAGTCTTTGGTCATTTTTAAATAGCTTCTGTCAAAATGGCATTTCTACATCCAATCGCTTTTATAACTTCCCTAAGTCAATAAAAGAATGAGAATTAATAGCATGATACATGGATCATAGTAGAAAAAACGGAATCAGACCAAGATGTGTAAAAAGACCACTGCCTATCTTAAGGGTAAAGACACATTTGGGATGGTAAGCAAATAGATGAGAGATGATTTGTGGTCGATATTTACCAAAATCCTTAAGCAGTCTTCTTCAATCTGATACAAAATTAGAGATTTATTGCAATTAACGTTCCTCGTTTAGACTTCCTATGCTGAAAATAAAATGAAATAAAAAAAACAGAACTTTTGACCGATATTACGGCCTTGGTTTTGAATCCCGAGCATGGAAGGTAACTGGTTTTGGAGTCACAATATGTTTCACTGAGGATGGAATGCGTGTTGAATTTAATGGAAAAAGTTTTTTTGGGGTAATTTTGAATACCTGTTGCTTCGTGGAAGTTTAGGCATTGTTTTCATGGAAACAACACAATTAAAACGTAGGTGATTTATTGGCGAGGCTTTGAATGCTTCCCGAGTGAGGCGTATTGCTTTGTTTTGTATCGATTGCTAAGGTGTGTGAGTGCAATATTGGTCCATGATCATAGTTACTCCCTGGATTAAGGTCTGGACGCCTTTCAGGGGTTGTTCACAGGAGGGGTATTGTAAGTTGGGCCTGGGTGTTGGTCGATTTGGGGACCCATCACTGGTGTGCTTGTTTTGTATGGCAATGGGGGAGTGTGGATAGGTGCTTGGTCGTGGAATGGTCTATCCAAGCTGGCGGCAACACCTTTGGGATATACAATCCCAGGGGTAGAGAAAGGAAGCACAGTTTATTTAGGGGCGTTGTTGGTATGCTGGCGGTGTCTTCGGCACACTTCTTCGTGCAATAATGCTTATCTTTTAGAGTTCCATTGAGTTCGCGTCCAAAAACAATTTCGCTGACATTAAATACTATCGGATAGGATGTATCTGGTATTGCTAAATCCTGTTACACTCATTACAACGATCTCAACAAAGGATAAAATGATAGTTTTGATGCGGTTAGACACGTTTTTATTGTTTTAACATATAAATGTGCTTAAATTGCAATCTTAATCAATGTGGCAGCTCTCGGCAGCGAGCACACGCTCCTGGCGATACCTGAAGGCCGCGTACACTTTGCAGGCGAAGTCTTGTTACATGCTGGCTCACACGCGGTTGTCAGAAGACTTCAGCTCGTCGACGTTTATGTGGCGGATCTTGCAAGCCTTGCTCTCGACATGGGCTCACACGCTGGGTTTTGGACACGTAGTGGACCTAGGAGACTTCCTGGCCGAAGCTTACCACGTGGTCATCTTGCTTTTTGATGAGCGGATCGGCCTCGAAAGCATTTTTCATCAGAACGAATTGAGAATTCGATTGCCATGACTCTTCAAGTCGTTTAGAAGGCGACGACTGCCCTCTCGAGGATTTCTCGCCAAGGTCGGTCAGCAGTAGCCGTTTTAGACACCCGAAGCTCTTGTCACCCTTCTCCTTGACGGGCCTGGAGACCCTGGCCACAAAGAATTTATTCCTCTTCGCGAGCGCAGTCATTTTGAGCTTCATAGCACTTTCTAAGGCCTTTCTCATAGCCAAACGGTTGACAACTTGAGGTCTGCTCGAGTGAGGTCGATTTTTGATATCTTTCCCATGCTTGAGGCTCTCCACGACTTTGTGGACGATCATCCGGCTGACGTTGAGTCGCTTGGCGATGTCTGGCTTGTTCTGGCCCGCAATAGGAGAGCAGAAATCTCGATTCTTTTCACTTTCATTTCGACACACCTGCACACAATAGACAAGACGTTTCAATGACACTTGCTAGAAATCTAGAGTTTAAGGGGATACCACATTCATTTTTTTAACTTTATACTACGTTAAATTATCATATATTGAATTAAAGCTCATTAAAAGCCCTTTTATTTCTTCTAAAATCATAATCACCTACGGCGCCATTTTGACAAACAGGGGTTTCTTTCAGACGTCCCCCCCTTTGAAATCTGATATATAAATGGCTATAAAATTACTAAAATTAAGCAATCAAACTCAATTTACGACCAAAAGATGTAGATATGATTTAGTTATCACTTTAAATTAGTTTTATTTAGTTCTATTAAAATTTATGTTAATGCTGGACTAAAACATATATCTTTCGGACAAGGTCAACTATAGGCTTTGTTCTCAGTTAGAGGGGGGGGGGGTGTTGGGTGAATAGTAGGTGCGTTCTGAATGCCCTGGAATTTAGTTCAATCTATATTCAAATAATACTATAAATAAAAAAATCAGTTCTCAGGCGCCATTTTTTTAAAGAAAATATTTTAATTCGCATGGTATAGTTTTGCGTTTTGTTCACAAATCAACTTTAAAAATCTACGTAGAATTTCCACGAATGCATAAAATTTTGAATTATCATAATTTTCACTATGTTCTAGTCATGTATTTAAAACAAAATATATACTATAAGAACCTGCATAATATTTGCAATAGAATGATATAAAAGTCAATGGTGTAGCTTTGTTTTGTTTTTTTCACAAATTAACTTTAAATATCTAAGAAAAGTTTTCCACGAATGTATACTATTTTTTATTATCTTAATTTTAACTATGTTCTAGTCATGTTGCTAAAAAATAATTATACCATAAAAACGTGCATAAAATTTGCAATAAAATGATATACAAAACCCCCTAAATGCGATTTGGAAACGAAAGAATTTTAAAAGTGACTAATGAAAATATGTGGCATACCCTTAAGTTTTGTTTTACGGAATATATCTATCACACCTGTAAATACCTCAAAAGATACCCCCTCCGCGAGTGTAAGATACTTTGAAAAAAACAAGTATTATAAACTTCAGAAACAAGTTCGGATAAGAGCAATGATACTTCAGAAGCATGAATTTTAACTTCATTGAATAGTACCATTGATAGGCGTTCTAGCAAGGGCAAAATTTCCAAGACTTAAACATGCTGGATTCCTTAATATTAACACAGTATTTAACAATATATGCACAAAATCCATGCCCTAAATAAGTAAATCAGAGACATATGTGTGCTTGAAGTCCCCTGAGGGACGGGCATCGTCCTCACCAGGGAAGGTATGTTCAAAGTACCTTTCTAAAACCTCCCCTAAGAGCTACCTCGAAAACATCCTCTCCGGGTGAGGACGATGCACGTTCCCCAGGATGCTGGAAGCACCGTCGGTTGTCAAATCTTTCTTTAGACGAACCGTGGCCCCAAATGGCTTAGACATCATCTTCAGAAATCACGTAGAATTTGACCTAACAAGCTCATATTTAGGTTATCTAAAAGTAAAAATATTCTCTTTTTAACTTTTGCTTACTGAATTCTACAAAATAATGTACAAAAAAATTGTACAAAATAATGGGGTATGGTCAACCTCATACCCCAGCTATATGTTGTTGTTAATAGCCCCTCCGAGGGGTAGATGAGCTCTGCTCCATCCGATCGATTAGGAGATTAATGGAGAAGGTTCTAAGCCTACAGATAGTCATGAGGAACCCGTCGACGTTACTACAGTTAACTGGGGCCGCGCCTTCGGCGAGACTGTCTTGAGGGACCAGATTAGAGTAGAGGGAGGCTGTTGCATGCTGTAAGAATGTTAGAGCACCCCTTGAGCTAGTGAAACACGCAACAGCGAGGAAGTGGAAGTTCTTTCGCAACTTCAACCTCACACGTGGGGTGGTCCCACTCCAAGATTACATCGAGGTGGGGTGGTCGTGTCATATCCACTTAGAGAATGACTGACAACTCTGTTTCTCTTTTCCTTCAGGGTGGCTAGAGTTTAAAAAGAACACAACCTTGCCTCCTGGTCTTGTCCCCATCTGTATCATTCTCACTACTTCTTCCCTGCCTTGTATACCTTGTCGAAACTATTATTATTTACTAAACCGAAAGTTCTTGAAATGAGGTTCGTGAAAAAGTGTATCAGAGTGGGAAAGTAAAAATGTGTGAAAGTACTAGTAAGAGGAGCCAAAATTGAGCAGTGCTTGGGGTCGGTCTCAGTTCGAGGACCTAAACAGGTTCCCTGCAAGATGATCTCGAATTGTGAAAATCTTACCTACCCCCCTCTCCAATAAAAAAGTGGACCATCACTTAAAATGGTGTGTATGTCTGGCAGAAGAATAATCCCCATAGGGTCTTAAATTTCTTTTCTAAACTAGGATAGGCAACTCTGCACTTGTAAGCCACCTCCCAGAAACCTCTTCCCCAGCGACCAAACCACTGCATTTTGGTAATGGGAAGGGGTATCGTGTATGCCTGTTATTTAACCCTTATTATGATAGGACTTGAAAGCTCGTTTTTTGGCAGATTAGTAATGGTGTTGATGATAGATTTTCAGTCACCAATGATGGAAATTCACAATGACATTGAATTATCTTATGATCGACTTGTAATTGGGTTTATATAAAGTTTCCCTATCAAATATCACTTTAAAGGAATGAGTGAAGAAGTCATAGTTTTTCCATGAAGGGATTTTTTAATCAGCTTTTTAGTTAATAAATTCAATTGATATAATTATCATTAGATCGGAAAATATCACGTCTAAGTTAAATTATGCAATTATGATTATCAAGAATCAAAAATACCATTTGAGAAAAGTTCTAAGGCCAAATTAAAAACAAATAACACTCTAATGTTATTTAGATGTGGCAAAGTGAAGAAGAAGAATATGATTTAGGAAATTCCGATTATCTCAAAAACTGCGTAAAGATAAGAATTGCTGGAAGTTGGATTACAACTCTTGCGGTGTCGCCAGAGATCAATATTAAGATAGAAATCACCAAGGACGTAAATGACTCTTGGCTTTGTCCCTCGACGGAAAACTAACAAATAAAATAAGTCATTTGATCGCGTTCTTTTAACTGACTGATAAAATGGGTCATTTCACAGACTTCTTTAAATTGCCAGATAAATAAGTTATTTCAGTAATTTTAAATTGACAGATAAAAGGAGTCATTTGAAAGAGATTTTAAACTAGCAGATAAAATGAGTTATTTGACAGTTATTTAAAACTAACAGAAAAAATTAGTCATTTGACCGTGTTTTTAAACAAGCAGATAAAATGAGTCATTTCACAGTTATTTTAAACTGACAGATAAAATGAGTCATTTGACAGAGTTTTTAGGCTATTAGATAAAATGAGCCATTTCACAATTTTTTTAAAATGACAGATAAAATGAGCCATTTGACCGAGTTCTATTAACTAAGATAAAATGAGTCATTTCGCATTTTTTTTAAAATTGACAGATAAAATGAGTTATTTGACCGAGTTCTACTGTATAAACTGGCAGATAAAATAAGTCATTTCACAGATAAAATTAGTCATTTCCAGTTTTTTTTTAAGCTGACAGATAAAACTAGTCATTTGACCAAGTTCTTTAAACTGACAAATAAAATGAGTCATTTCACGAAATTCTTTCCAGGACTGTTTGATTGAGTGTTCAATTTAGACACTTGCCATTGGGAATAAGTACCCATTTTTTCCTATTTATTTGTTGTGTATTGTTCTCTTCCTCTCGGTACAACACGCGGTATCAAGTTATAGCATGCACAATCATGTTGCAGCTGCTATCTGAAAGATTGCGTACCCTCCACGCCTCAACTCCATAGATTAATCAGCGTCTATATATCTTCCTCACATTCGCACTTCCCCCATTTTCCTAAAAAAAAAAATGACAGTTTTTTTTTAACAAACTTTCAGGTGGAGATGTTCTCATTGGTTTCGTCTTTGTTTCCTTTTCATGGACATATGTTTTCTTTGTATTAAACCAGTTTCCTTTGCAGTAGGTAATTGACTAATTAAAATTTGAAGGGCAATTAAAACCAATATTGTTTTATGGGATTCTATTTACTTTGTGTTAAAAATGAGCTAATAGAAACGGCCTAAAGATATACGACGCTTTGTATTTCAAATATTGTAAAATTGCATCGATAAAGAAAATGAAATTACAAACATTTTTTTAAGGGAAATTAAAACAAATTAAATGTAATCTACAAATATGAGGAAATCTAATATTGAGGTTTTAATTTAAATAGAGTGATTTTCTTTTCATATCTCTAATACAGGCGTAAGCAAACGTCTAAATCTACACTATAAAGAGTTTCAAATGAGCATTGTAGGAAAGTGGTGAAGTTAGATTCTGTGTATTTGTGGCAAAGGTACAGAGGCAAAGAGTCGAGTAACGAGAGGGGAATAAAGTTGTAATTGGAAGAGGGGAACGGAATTCTCCGGGAATGTACATTATATTTGAATTCGTTTTTATGGAGGAGGGTGAAATATGTATTGTGATGGTTTAGGAAATATCTTTTATTTCTTTCTCACCTTTTTTCAGAAGGTTTTGCATCCCTCCCGAACTAAGGGGCTGGTTGGTTTAAGTCACCTATGTATGGCAAAGTTAAAGAACCCCCCAAAAGATAGGTCGCATTATTTATAATGAATAAGAAACGCAGTCTGTACTAAACCAATTAAGTGGTATCGTATAAAAAATAACCAAACAGTTTTCACAATTGCTTGAAAGGTAGTGGATGTTTTAAACTACAAAATTGACATTTCTTATTTAACAATTCCTGTACAATTTAGTGATTTTTTATCTTACTAACAAATTTCCATGGAAATTAAAACATTCTCTTCCTTGCTTTGAATTTGCCTACTATACCAGAACATCTTTCTTCTCCTGGGCTTTCCTGCCAAACTAAACCACTTTCTTACTTCGCATTTTACCCTCAAATCAGAGCATCTTTCAACTTACTTTAGGTTTTGCCAGTTAAACAGAATATTTTTTACTTCGGGCTTTTCCCATAAAACCAGAACATCTTCCTTACTTTAGGTTTTCCTATCAAAGTAAAACCACTTTCTTACTTAGGGATTTCCACCATACCACAGTAATTACATTATTTAAGTGTTTTCCCCCAAAACAGAGCATCTTTCCTTTATCGGGTTTTACACCTAAGCCAGAATATTTTTTTAATTTGAGTTTTCCTACCAAACCAGAACATTTTCCTTACTTTGTATTTTCTCACCAAACCATCACATCTTACTTAATGGTTTTTTGGCCCAACCCGACCATCTTCCTTATATCGGCTTTTTCCACCAAATAAGAAAGTTTTTATTCAGCGTCTTTCTGGAACCTAAGACTCAATTGCTTCATGATTTCTACTTTGATTTATCTGTTCATTCATCCAATTTTGAAGTATCCTATCTCCTGCCACGAATTGCAGCTTACTTAATATTTACAAACTCCCTACAAAACATTTTTGTTTTAGCACCATTTTTGCCATCACATCCCCAAAATATCCATCGTTGTTTACCTTTCATCCTTCTCTCATTTTTTTTACCCTGATAGCTTATACAAAGCACACTTTTCTCTCTCTGTCTTTTTTATATCCTCTGTTTTTTAATGTTTATAGTTTACCTTCAAAAAATCAGAGCAAAGGTTTTTACAAATTATTTATTAAGATATAAAATATTAGATATGTCTGTATAACTTACTCTATCACATTAGTTAATAAAGTATTCTTAGGAAAATTTGAAAATATCAATGTTTTGTTTTAGGTAATCCTACAGATTATCGACGCCGTTTTTGAAAAAGAAAATACTTTCAATCTATTCTATATGTAGACCTATCCGAATTGTCTGATGCTATTTATTTTGAGGAGAAAGCAATATTTACTGAGTTATTACCACTTGAAAGTACTATTTTCCGAACCATTACCTATTATTTAGCACTCCTAGCCCTGTCGGTGTAACATCATGAGTCTCACACCAATTCAAGAAATACTCATTACCCACGATTTTGATTAGCATCACATTTAGGAAAGACGCTAATTTAACTACGATTTAAGTTAGGTATGGTAGGTTAATTAAGTAGGCTTACTTTTGGTAATTCTACAAATTAACGAACAATATTCACGCGATAATGCAAACATCATTGTCTCACAACTGTCACAAAGATCAACTATTTTGAACTGAAGCCTAAGTCTTCTTTGTTTGCTCCTTTCCGGTGAAAAACCCAACACAGAAGACCTTACATAACTTACTAAAACCAAACCAAAGCAACCTACAAAACATACCAACCAAAACTCTTCTTAAACCAAGCCTTATTCTGCAGTTCAAAACAAGCAATTTTTTACCATTGCCACCGTTTCCACAATTTCGGCAATACAAATTTAACCTTCAGACGTGGATTTGGGGTCAACCCGAAATCCACGCAAACTTATTAAATAAATTGTAGGAAAAATCTCTATTATAAAATGCCAAGTGTGCAAATTGCAGCGAGCTGCACCTAGCTTCCTAGAGACAATGTAGCTGCATCTTTTCGAAAAGAAGTCATAGCCGTTCAGTCTGTTGATCATCTCTCGTGCCCTGTATGATCTGGAACGTCATGTACACCTGACTATGTCGTATACTTTTATTTTTGCGTAGGTATATTCTAATTTAAGCCCACTAAGACGCGCTAGACTTCAGCCGCGTTGTGGCTCGGTTGCCATGGCTCTTTCTCCTGCTCGAGAATTCCAAGAAGAGGCACCCGCTCCGGAGAGACTACACGATCAATCTCAAGGGTTAGGTCTTACCGTCCGATGACTCTTTCATTTTCTTGTCTTAATCTGTATCTGCGCTCCCCGGAAGCACAACCTGATTTGGGGTGGGAGGTGGGCCATGATCTTCATGGTGGTGACCACTTTCCCATTCAAATATCATTTTATTTGTCGCTGTCGGCTGAGAAACCACTTTGGAATTGGCACAGTGCTCCGAATTTCACGAAATTACTGATTTATCAGTCCCAAATATGGAGTTCACACCGGTTGATGAGGCGGTTGAATTTTTCCTCAGAAACCTCATGGACATGGACCTCTACTATTTCGAGAAAATCTGTCTATTTTTCATGCCGTCCGCTCCATTGGTAGTTGGCCGAGCGTAAAACGGCCTTTATAGAGAAGCAATATGTCTATATGTGATATAAACGCCGCCCGTACGATTTCAGCGTCGGTGAATTTCGCTAGATTTATATGTTTCGAAGACCACCCTATCGGTCATACTTGTCTTCACTTAACTCGAACAGCCCTCTTATAGAGCAGTGGGTGTAGGGCAAAAGGATTCGGGGCAAGTTCTCGCAAGAGCCTCCTCCCTTTATTCAGGAGAACGGGACCTAAATCTTAGAACCAGCGTCCGTGGCGGAGTCTTTGCGACTGCTTTCTCCATATCATCTTAGCAGAGTTGCTGCTACGCCACCATTCAATACTCGTCGTGATGTCGTTGAAGGCAGTCAACTGACATTTACCTCAAGAGTCAGCGAATCCTTCAACGACAGGTATACTTTGAGCGAGTTACCTTCTGCCATCGATTAATGCAAAGATACAGCCACTGTTGCAAACAATGTACCGTATGACATGTATCAACACCTAGGTCAGCCAGGAATTGTTTTTTTATTAGATTTGTTCATTAGGATCTGGACCGTCGGTATCATCCTCTGCTCCTGTAAATTTACAACTGTACTCGCTCGTCGCAAACTTGAGATAGATCACTCTACTCTGGCCGGTTTACGCCCAATTTATCTAACCTCCTGCTTGTGTAAGTTTTGGAAAGAAATTGGAAAATTTTAGACTAGCCCTTTTCCTGGACAGCAGAAGACACATTTCTTTCGTATATCGTGGCCTACACAGGTTTTATTGCACGCCTTATGCTGTGCTTCGCCTGGAAAATGCTATCTACGAGGTATTCTTTCGTAGCAAATCACTACACAACAGTGCTTTTAGATCTTTGTGAGGCCTATGGTACTGGATGACATACAGTATTATGGAGACCATCAAAGATGAGAGCAAAGGAGTGCCTCTCCATTTTGATACCTGAATTTCTACGAGATCTTCGATAGCGCGTGCGCGTGGGAGTAGCCCGACAAAATAAGGCAGCAACAGGGCATCTCGCATGGATGTGTCTTCAATGTTATACATTTTTGCCCTGATAATCAACGGTATCTCCTCGGTGCTCCAGGAAGAGATTCTTCGTACCCTTTACGTAGACTAGCTCTTGATATTTTTTGGCGCGGCACAGATGTTTATTCTGGAGCGTCGATTCCAATAGGCATTGACCCGCATCTTTCGCTGTGCCGAAGCGCACAGGTTTCTGTTTTCCTTGGCCAATAATAAGATAGTACATTTCTGCCGTCACTCATGACTCCAGCTTGAAGTAGACTTGTTCTTAAACGTAGTTTACTTGTAAATGTTGGATTCACACCGTTTTCTTAGTTTAATTTCGACCGATGCCTCACCTATGAAGCACATATTAGAGGTCTTAGGGTCTCTTGTACTCAGGCCATAGACATTCTTCCTTCTTTGACGTTCAGCATTTGGGGTGCTGACAGGGCTATTGGCTTACTTTTCTACCGATCCTTTGTTCATTCTAAGTTTCACTACAGATACGAATTTTACACATCCACAGACGAGCGTGTAGTGGGGAAGGTGGACTCGATCCACCACACTGGTCTCCGTCTGGTGACCAGTGCTTTCCACATGTCCCGTATTGAGAGCCTACTTGTCGATGCCGAAGAGATGCCACTTTCTCTGCACCGTACAAATTCCATTATGCGCTTGTACGCCCGCGATCCGTGTCTCCAATCCCTTTGGGCTTAGTGATAGAAAACTCCTCGAAAGCTCTGTATTACTTTCGGGCCGGTCGAGCTTCTGGTTCTTCTTTCTTCTACAGTGCCGAGAGTATTGCATTCGACATTTTTTGAACACACTTTCTATCACGCTGTATCCTTGCAAGTGTACAGGGATGCCATTTTAAGTCCAAAGTGTGGGTCGGCTTCCACGCCGTATCCTCTCTGTTGCAATACACCACTCTCTACGGGAGATAACTCGTCGTACCATGTTCGGAGAGCTGATTGAGTTCTTTAGCCACTCACAAAACGTCCTAAGTGTTCTCGAGGTAATGGAATTTCCACATCTCCTTTTTCGTGGTATCCGTGACGCCCCGGTTGCCGCAATTCTTGTGCTCGTTTCCTGGACAATAGGTGACAATAAACTGCAAGTACTAGGTGACCAGACCAGCGTTTTGCTCTTCCTTGCACTGACTACATGATAGAAATCATGTCAGCCTTCCGGGATACCTGTCTCGGTACCAGGACAGCGAGAGTGGCAACCATCTATTTCTGTTGCTTGGGGCGTGTTTTGGCGTCAGATAATTTGGGGAGAAGGAGGTCATCAACCATACGCTTAGGTCTCTGATGGCAGCGGCACTCCCCCTGGCTGCAGGAACATGGCTCTTAGTTGTTGGTTTTTCGCCTATAGATGCTGTTATTTTTGTGGTTAGTTGAGTTATTTATTTTGAATTAGCCTATTGTTGAGTTCTCTTTTTTATCAGCTTTCTTAGGGGTCGGTAAAGGAACGCATTACAATAATAAAAAATGAAGTTGCTTTCGATAGTTCCCCAAGCGACCGAAACCGGCGGCCTCTGTGTACATAGATGGGTCCTTGTTCGAAGAACGCTTGCAAAAGGAGATTTATGCCATGGTTATTTAGTTTTCGAGGTGAAACCCAACTAGGACATCGAACCTCACTTGGTTTAAAGAGAGGTTTGTGAAAAAAAGCGACGAGAGAGAGGAGATTGCGCAACTTTCTACAGGTTGATTCTCTTTTCGGGGCATTCAGTTCTCGTTCTCTCTATCATCGCATAAAGGATTGAATACAAAGTTTTCCCAATAAATAACATTTATTCAAGAATACTAGATATAATTAATCTTAAGGTGTAGAACGTCCATATATACAGTGCTTAGTCTATGTTTGAATAGCATTTTATAAATCAACTGAGTTTCCGTTGCCATAGAGACCACAATGACTACGCATTGCCTTATAAAAATAAACTTAATTTCGCTAACAATAGAGACCACATATCCTGCGCATAGCGTTAATTAAATCGAATGAATTTTCGTAACCATTGAAACCCACAAAGCCTAGGCATAGTACTAATTAAATTAACTGAATTTAGGCAATCATTTAGGCCACATTGCCTTGGCATAGCTTTATATAAATGAACTGAATTTCGGTTACCATAAAGACCACATAGCCTACGCATAGCGTTAAGTAAATTAACTGAATTTCGGCAACAATAGAAATTACACAGCCTAGACATAACGTTAATTAAATTAACTGAATTTTGGTAACCATTAAGACCCACATAACTTAGGAATTGGGCTAATTAAATTAACTGAATTTTGGTAACCATAGAAATTACATAGACCACGCAAAGCGTTAATTAAATAAACTGAATTTTGGTAACCATTAAGACCTACATAACCTAGGAATTGCGCTAATTAAATTATCTGAATTTTGGTAACCATAGAGACCCATGCATAACCTTATGCACCTCAACTGAATTTATGTTCCCAAAGGCGTCATATTTACAAGAATATATGCGTTAATTCGCCGGAATTGTTTTATACATAGATCTATATATGAATTCAAGTAGGGGAATATATACATGCTTGGGTTTTTCTCTATTCCTATTACCCGTGTTCGTTCTCTTCGTCCTTCTATGCTATTAATTCGTCCTGTTAATAAAAGATTGCCTGCTTATCTTCCGCTTAGGGTTGTCAAGATATGAGAAATTTCAATACGGGTTTCTATATAAATAAATAAATTTACATATTTTTCGACTCAACAAATGAATAATGGTAAATAGTTTATAAGTGATATATTTAACTCATAAAACAGTTATATATGTTTTTTTATGATTAAAATAGAGAAATAGATCTCAATTATTCTTAAGCATCATTATCATCATCATCATCATCATCATCATCATCATCATCATCATCATCATCATTAACTCTATAAATTAAGAAGGGGATTTTTCTCAGTATTTGAATAAAAATTTCATCTTAGTTTGGTTATGACTTATGTTTTTTGATCAAAGTTATTTCTAATCATTCTTTTATAATATCAAAAAACAAAAAGGTGAAGTTCCGAAAATTTATTTTTATATATCTTCTTCTATAACTATATTTTAGCAACGTGATATTTTGAAAGGGAGAAAATTTAGTTTAGAGTTCCTTTTTAAAATTATTATTATTGGCGAAGTTCAGAAAATTTATAAAAATTTAACCATGGCTGCTTTTTTTTAGATTTTAAATTTTAATCTTAGTAGCGAAGTGCAAGCTCCACCTCTAGAGGGAAGTAGCGAAGCCATTGCCTGGTTGACGTATAATCAACGGTGGAAAATTGATTATATCGAATGCGCAAACAATCTAGTTATCTCCGTTGCACTTTAGATTTGTTTACACTTTGAGAACTCGTCTCGTTTTTACCTGTTTACACTTTAAGAACTCATCTCGTCTTTACCTGTTGTACTAAAATAATTACAGTAACGTAACATTTTAAAGGTGTATATAAGGGGTGAAGCTAGTCATTAAGTGCAAAAGGAAATAGTAGTTCCGAAAATTAGATCTTCAAATAAAGATTTTCAGAAAGAAAGGTCTTTGTTTCTAGTACTGTAAAAACCTTAAATAATCTAAATCTCATTATAGTTTACTTGTTTACTGTATAATTTTCTCCTCACTCAAAATAACAGCGACAATAATAAAAAATACAGTAATTATTTACTTACAGTACCCATATTGTTACTCGGTGTTGCTAGTGCTTTGTTAATTGGAAAAAAAAGGTCCAGTATTCCAAAACGGGCAATTTCCATTAGTTCTTAATACTAGTAATTTTTCCTCTCAGTGACAATAACAGTCATAATAATATTAATAATAATGACAATTAATAATAATATTAAAAATAATTTGATAATTAAAGTACCCATATTGTTTATCCGTCTCGGTATTGCTTCGTTAATTTGAAGACCCGGTATTACAATACCACTACTTTCTATTACCTACTATCACCGGTAATTTTTCTATCACTAACAATAACAGCGATAATAATAAAAAAATGTAATAATTTTATACCTATAGTACCCAAATCTTTACTCGGTGTCTGTATAGCCGTTAACTTGAAAACCCGGTATTCCAATACCGGTAATTTCCAGAACTTCCTCTAACACCAGTATCAATACATTTATTCGTCCTTACTTGCAACTGATGCTTTATTGGGGCTAAAAGATACCCAGGATGCTCGGTAATTTTATTTGATAAATTGTGCCATTTTAATTGCCTTCCTCTCTTCGCTTTTGCTATCTGGAGATCAATTATGGAAAAGGATTATTAAGCGAGTTGTATCGAATGGTAAATTTGTTTTACCACAAACAAAGCAACAAAGGGATTAAAGATAAACGAAGCCCATTAAACGGACAGATAATTTCCGTCAATTAATGGAGGATAGGAAACTTGTGTAATTTAATGAAACGACCTTACTCAATAATTAAAAAGGAAGCAAACGCATAGATAATAAGAAAATTAGAATACAATGACTAAGAAATAGAGATCCCTCCCCCGTGAAATAGCAAGAAATATTAAATGTAGGAAGAGGTCGATTTTTTGTACCTCTACCCCTAAAGGAAACAGAAAAGTATACAGGAAGAACACGAGATGAAATCTGACACTAACTCATAAAGGACACACAAAGGTGTACATGAACCAAAAAGCACATAAAGTTACATACACAAACAAAAGAATCAAAATATATACACGCATTACACTCACACAACAGGCGCAAAAAGGAATACACTAATCATAATGCATACATGTAATCACAATCACTCGCGCGCTAACGTAAATGTGTGTAGGTTCCAAAATAGATGCACAAAATTGCACACAAAGGACATAAAAGCAAAAATAGAAGGAGAACAATTTGGGCATCAATTTTTACTACGCCCCTGCATTTAAGTACCTTCTCTGATAGAATACTATTGCGTGCCCTACCCGCCTCAACACCCGCAGTTATCTTCCCTCTCAGCTCTAATGTCCGCAGGTGCATCTGTGGCTCTATAGTTTCCTCGCATTTTCACTTCCTGCAAATTCATCACTTTCTATACTGATCTCTCCTTACAAACATTCTGTGGGAGATATCCTCATCGGATTTCGCTTTAAATAAAGAAGGCTGCGGTACAAAGATTTTGTCGAAGTGGTTGTCTCCTTAACCCAAGATAAGCCGTTTATGGTACACAAATATTTGAAAATACTTTGCACCCTAAGTTTTGGGAGAAATCACACATATGTAGTGCATCCATAAGGGCGAGAATTACAGAATTAGTTGAGAAAATTATGATGACTGTTCTACGGTCAATAATCTCGGCCGTGTTAAAATTATATAAAACCCGAGGCTTTATGAGGTGCTGTTTCTAAGAGAGTGTCTTGGTTTTCTTGTGACACGCAAGTAGTAGCTTCAAGGAGTGCTTACTGATGGTCTCTGGACCCACAAGGGTTTGTGAAAAGAAAATCGTATAAGAATAGGTGAATTTATTAGAAGTGAGAGTAGGTTTGCAGGTACGCTGCCGAGAAATCCTAAGAGAGTGCGTTGTTGTTTGTTGTTCTTAAAATGTCTCACTAGTCGACCCATTCTTCTGGTAGAAGTCTTCTGATGGGTAGAAGTCTTTTGATAGAAGGCTTCATATAGAAGCTTTTTGACAGAAGTTTACTTGTTGTTCAAAGATGTACTAAGGAAAAACAAAACATTATAAACTCCTACAAGTCAACAGGATATTTCCAACTCAAGCGAATACCAGCCATCTCAACCAACATGGTTACGATGAAGGTGGACCAAGAAGAAAAACTCAGGACAATTAATTCCCTAATATTAAAAGAGGAAAGAATGAGAGCATAAAAAGTCTCTGCACATTTTAGCGCCGTGTAATTTTGATTAGATTGGTCAAATTTACTCGAAAAAGGGCATCGTAAGGCAGTAGAAGTACATGAAGTCTTCAGCTGGTATAAGCACATTGTGTCTTTATCCAGCAGAAACACATGGGATCTTCAGCCAGTACAATCACACAGGGTCTTCAGCCAGTAGAAGCACGTGGGAGCTGCAGCCAGTAGAAAGAAGCACTTGGAGCCTTAAGCCAGTAAAAGCACATGGAGTCTTAAGCCAGTAAAAGCACATGTGGTCTTCAATTAGTAGAAAAACATTAGTACTTCGGCCAGTAGAAGCACATTTAGTATTCAGTTAGTAGAAGCACTTGGAGTGTTCAGCCAGTCGAAACACATGAGTCTTCAGCAAGTAGATACACATAGTAGGCTTCAGCTAGTAGAAACACACGGAGTCGTTGGCAAGTAAAAATACACGGGTTTTCAGCCAAGAGAAGCATATGAGGTCTCCAGCCAGTAGAAACACCAGGGTTTTTCAGCCAGTAGATCCACACGGTATCCCAGCCAGTACGAGCATATGGGGTCTTCATCAGGTAGAACCACATGGGGTCTTCTAGCAGAAGAAGCACACGGGGCTTCAGCCAGTAGAGGCACATGAGATCTTCAGCCAGTAGAAGCACTTGGGGTTTTCAACCAGTAGAAGCACGTGGGGTGTTCAGCTAGTAGAAGCACATGGGGTGTTAAGCCACTAGAAGCACATTCGGTCTTCAGAAAGTAGAAGCACTTGGAGTCTTCAACCAGTAGAAACATATGGGTCTTCATCAAGTAGATACACATATTAGGCTTCAGACAGTAGAAACACATGGGGTCTTCGGCAAATAAAAGCACGCGTGTTTATAGCCAGTAGAAGCACATGGGATCTTCAGCTAGTAGAAGCACACGATGTCTTCAGCCAATCGAAGCATATCCAGTCTTTATCAGGTAGAAACACATGGGATCTTCGGGCAGTAGAATCTCATGAGGTCTTCAATCAGTAGAAGCACACGGGCTCTTCAGCCACTAGAAACACATGCAGTGCCGTTTCTAACTAGCGGCAACTCGGCTAGTTGCCGTGGGCGTGCCATGTGCTTAGGAGCTCCATCAAGGATCTATCAAAAGAAGAAAAAGTTAAATATAATATTAAACATTTTTTCAATCGGATGTTCTTAAGATAAAAAAATCCGGTTCATATAATTTATATATATATATATATATATATATATATATATATATATATATATATATATATATATATATATATATATATATATATATATATATATATAGAGAGAGAGAGAGAGAGAGAGAGAGAGAGGATAAAGATTTGAGCAATTACAAAGTTTCAATAACATGGTGATTTTTAAATGACCTAAAAGATCTGCCAGATAAAAATACCTCAAAGTAGCATGTCAAAGTGGTTTGGAGAATAAGTTAAGGTCCAAAGAAAATAGTGTAGTGATATTAATGGATGTGATTACTTGAGTGAGCTAGATATAGCTGAAGAATTATTTCCAATAGAATAGATGCAGCTAGACTCATAAACACTAATAAGTTATAGGTTGTTATGCCAAATCTGTGGGTTGCATTAAGAATAATCCTTACAATACGTATTACTGTGGCCGCTGGCGAGAGAGCCTTTAGTAAACTAAATCTTATAAAAACATATTAACGGTCATCCATGTCTTAAGACGGAATCAATTGTTTGGCAATTTTGTCTATAGAAAATTATATTGCAAATAATATAAATATAAAGGGCGAATTGTTCATACTGTCCAAGATCCAGGTTGAGAAAAACAATAGTATTGTTCATTGTTTGTTAAAAAACAACCCAGGTAATAAACTCATTTCTATCATTCTATATTTATAGTTTTTTCTAGTGAATTTTTTTTTATAATTATACTTAATAAGGGCGCCGAACATCTGCTTGCCCAAGGCACCAGTAACCATAGGGCAGGCCCTGAACACATGTTGTCTTCAGGCAGTAGAAGCACATGGAGTCTTCCAACAGTAGAATACACAGGGTCTTCAGCCAGGAGAACACATGGTTTTCAGCCAGTAGAATCACATGTGGTCTTCAGCCAGTAGAAACACATGTGTACTTCATCCAGTATCTGCACACGGGGTCTTCTGTCACTAGAAGCACATGGGGTCTTCAGCCAGGAGGAGCAAATGGAGTCTTCAGCCAGTAAACGTACGTGGGTTCTTCTAATTGCTCATCCTTGAACGTAGTATGAAAAAGTCCCAAAGACGGTGGTACCTTTTTGAATCGCAAGTTTGTAAAGCTCACCCAATTTATACTACTAATAATAATTCTTTTGTAATGCACTCTTCAAGGCCTGAGGCCTTCCCAGAGCGCACGTTGTGCTGAGATGAGAATGGAAATTCAATGGAAATTCAAGAGGGGGAGAAGGCAATTCAGAAAAGATGCGTTTTCAGGAGACGCTTAAATGTGGTAAGAGAGGAAGAAGACCTGATTTCAGCAGGAAGAGCATTCCACACCTTAGGGGCGCAGATTGAGAAGGAGCAGTCCCCCACTGAGCAGAGGGATGAACGAGAAATATTCAAAAGAGGTGCATGTGATGACCGAAGGGCCCGAGGGACATGGCATGGCGAGAGGGCAGAAGAGAGGTTAGACGGGAACTTGTTGTTTAGGGCCTTAAATGTGAAGATAAGTATCTTGAAGTGAGTACGGGATCTGACAGGGAGCCAGTGCAGTTCATTCAGCAAGGGTTTCGAGGGAGAAAAGCGAGGGCGACGAAGGAGAAGCCGGGGTGCATAGTTCTGTACAGGTTGAAGGGGGCGGAGAGAGGAGGATGGCAGATTCACTCTAAGAAAAAAATCTTTTTGAAGATGTTCCTACTAATTTTCCCCCTTTTGATAGACGATTGCTCTTTGTTTTTTTTTTATCATAACCTAAATCTTAAATATAATTGACAATTTTGATACAACCATGATAGTTTCTTGAAGTCTTTGCTCTATTTTTACCCTTTGCTTCGGTTTGGTCTCCATCAACATCACCCGGAATGAGTCATCGAGCTCACGTTACTTATTAATTCCAGCGGCAAAATTTTTTCTCATTTCTTTTACGCCTTGTTTACATACGGCACATTTTTATTTTCTTCCACGCTTTGTTTATACACGCCACACTTTTTGTTTTCTTTAGCTAGGCGGCTTTATTGGGATAACGCTCACATTCACCCGTCAAACACACCCATCCCTTCCCTCCGTCCATTGCCCTCAATATACCTGTATTTAGTACGATCCAAATCTTTTATTGAACCTTTTTTTCGATATATTTTTCATTACGAAAACTAACGAGGGCATTTCTAGCGGTAATACATCAAATATAAATAAAGAATCGAGGTGAAGATTAGGGACGTAAAAATGCATGGAAGATATTTAGCCGGAGATCCACCTACAGGCATCGGGAATGGGAGAGAATGCATTCAGATGTCAGTAGCAGCATGTTGGCTCCTACTACACATGAAACCCCATAAAATAAGGAGCCCCGTGTGTCCTCACCCCCTGCCACGGTTTAATTATTCAAGAATATTCGACCTCCGAATCAATTTACATGCAATCGCTTTTGTGTGTGGCAAGAAAGAATCCCATTCCGGCTCTCGTCGCTTGTCGTAAGAAGCAAGTAAGCCCGAATAGAGGACGCAAGTGCAAAATGCAATGGCGGTAATGGGCGGGTTCATCGTGGCCCCAGTCATGCAGGTTAATCCGCGTCATTGAGAATCGGATGGAGTATGGAATATCAGTAATGAGAGGAAGAAAATAGTAGAGGTATTTAAAGGAATTAAAGAACAAATGGTTAGTGTGTATGGTATGTGTGTATGGAGTTTTTTTGAGGAGGGTGCGCTTGAGGGGGGGAGGGGTGTCTTCTGCCTAGAGGTGAATCGTGACATGGACGTAATGCCCCCCCCCCCTCCACCCCCCACATAGAATCTCGTTGCTATGAGGTGGCCATTCGGTGTTAACAAAGTGATGCATGGTTTTATTGTTGGTTTTGTATAAGGGAATGGGAGGAAATGACTAGCTCTTAGTTGCGCTGATGTGCGCCCACCACAATGTCCAATGGGGATGAGGGTGATCGTAATGATGATTAAATTTACGTTTGCTCTGAATTTTTAAAGTATTGTGCCTACTTCGGCTCCCCAAAGGATTTAAGTTCGTACGTACGAATCTCGGTGTTTCTTTTACGAACTTTACAGAGCTTTTAATAACCCCCCCCCCTCACCTGGTGGCTTAGTATTAAAGGCTAAAAACATTTGAGAGTCTTTAATTTCAATATTCTTTTACTATTTAGCTTTTTTGTGCGTTTCCTTTTCTGTTGTCTTTAACACAATATAAAAATACTTCTGTTGGTTTCAGCGCTTTCGTCTCTCTCGTTTAATCACAAAAATCCTTACCTTAGATTTTAAGGTCTTTGGATCAGCCACCCCAGGAAAAGGAAACGGTGCCTCGTATACCTTCCCTCCCATTGCCCTTAATTGCTTCCATCTAAATTCGCTTGGTCGTGGTATTAGGCGCCATTCAACACGAATGGCGAGAGAAATCCGAGGTGTTCTAACTGAATTAAATGCGCTTCTCGCTACCTGACGTCAATATAAAGAGTTCATAACCTTACCTCACGCCTGCTTTTTAGTCGCGTGTGAGTCTAGTCGCGAGCGACTCTACATCTTACTATTTCGGTCGGTCGGTCCACGTTTTTTTTTTTTTTGTAATAACATCCTACCTATTTGACAATTCTAACGAAATTTGAAACCCTTATGTCGTTTTGCATTCTATTTCGAATGTTTTGATAATAGCATCATAACTATTCTGCCGATATGCTATACTCTGCTAGGTAAGCCTAGAATAAGTTATACTATGCTAGGCTATGCTATGCTAAGCTATGCTAAGATATAATGTACAAGGATAAGATATACTATGCTAATTTAGGCTATAAAATGCTATGCTAGGGTAACATATAGTATGTTAAGCTAGACAATACTAAGCTATGCTTGACTAGGGTATAATACGATAGTATAGGTTATACTTGTCTAGGATAGTTAATGCTAGGCTAGGCTAAGGTATGCTAAGCTATACTAGGCTAGACAGGTCTATACTATGCTATGCTAGGGTAGGCTAAAGTATAATAGGCTAGGGATGGCTATGATCTGCTCTGCTATGCTATGTTAGTCTACGATAGGCTAGCTAACCAAGGCTATAATAGGCTAAGCTATGGAAGGTTATTCTAGTCTAGGGTATGGTATACTACACTAGTCTAGGATATACTAGGCTAGGCTATAATATGATACGTTTGGCTATATGATGTTAGGTGTGGTTATGCTAGGATAGGCTATACCAAGCTAGCCTATGTATGCTAGGCTAGGCTATCTTTATGCAAGGATATATTAGCTAGGCTATAGCAGCCTATTCTAGCTTAGCTATACTAGGCTAGGCTGTGGCATGCAAAGGTAAGCCATACCTAGTTAGACTAGGCTATAATAAGCTAGGTTGTACTAGGTAATGCTACGCTAGGCAAGGCTATACTAAGATAGGCTAAGCTAGGCTATACTATAATATGCTAGGGTAGGCTAGGGTCTACTAAGCTAGGCTAGGCTATACTAGGATACGATAGGCTGGGCTATACCAAACTAAGGTAGGATAAAGTAGGCTATATATGCTAGGTTATACTAGGCTAGCTAGATTATACTAAGCTAGGCTAGGTTAGGCCTGGCACAGCTAGGCTATTCTATTTTAGGGTAGGTTATACTATTCTATGCTTGGCTATGATATGTTATGTTATACTAGGAAAGTTTAGGCTGGGC
>CAXAKS010000416.1:2500-86269 GCA_963969495.1 Ceratothoa steindachneri
TCTACCCCCCCCGGGTGCAGAGCCCCTGCCTGTGACCAAAAGTGCGCAGGGTGGGGCCTCTCATTTAGAGATTACGCGACGTTTTCGAGCATGCTGGCTTCAAACGCTTCCTCCCCGTAAGGGGCGCGGCGATTTGCCATCCTGGCCGCCGTGCTAACGGGATCCAGCGCTCCGTCCGGCCCTAGCTTAGCCACTCTTCCTTCCTTCAGATAGCCTGTATTTGTCCCCTACTTCGTCGCTTTTCATACAACCTCTCCCACAACTTTCTCTGGTCAGCCTCTAATTTCACAGGGTAGATGCTGACCTTCTTCTCAAGCTAACCGTCCCGGATCGGGGCTGAGGGGGGAGGGGACAATGTTCCCTAACCCCTGAGCTCCGGTTCGGGATGGGGGTTTTTTAACAACCTGCTTCATCCCCAACCATACCTTCCTCACATCCCTTTTCCTCTCCTCTTCACATTCTATCCATTTTTACGCCGCGTCTAAGGTGGAGCCGCCATGCCGATGGACTGCCAGGCCGCCAGGTGGGAGGGGTGGTCCCAAATGGCGGCGCCTGACTCTGCCAGGCCTGTAAGCACCTCTTGCAGTGCGGGCAACTGCGAGAGGTGATGAGCGGTTGCATCCCGTAATAAAAAGAGGGTCACCATGCCCAATGATGAGTCTAACCAAAAAAAACCTTTAACTCCCCCTGTAGAAACGACGGAGCCGCTCTCGGGCAGCTCCACAGAAAAAAATGGAGGTTCCCCCCCCCCTGTGTTTGCGCAGGGGACCCTCCATATCTCTTCAACCGGAGAGGAGGCTTACTCCTATCCTACGCCTACGGGTGAAGGGGACGCCCCCTCACCCCCTTCTCTGGAGGTGCTTTCGGGCACCTCCCTTCTTCCAGCGGCAGTACCCTCTGTTCTTTCTAAGGGGACTGCCAAGAAAGCCAGCAGGCAGCCCATTGCCGACCGCCCTTCGTGTAAGCGGCTCGGTAGGGCAGACCCCCTTAGGGGGGAGAGGGAAGCCAGGCCCCTTCGGTCTCTTCCCTCAAAAGACCTGCTGGCAAGAATATTAAACCTTGCCGGGGTCAAGGCCTGTGCCTCCCCACAAAAGACTGGTGACGCTGCCAAGGGGACCTGTGATGTCCTGGGAGGGGATGGCCAACTGGAGCCCCTCCTGTGATAGACATGGTCCTTGAGGAAACCCAGCCTCAGAGGGTAGGACCTTCCATGCGGGGGCAATCCGGGCTAGGCGCCAAGCAACAAACCCGAATCCACCCCTATGCAAGGTCCTCCTCAAACGGCTGAGGGCTTCGAAGCAGTGCAAGGAGGGGAGGGATCTCCTCCAACCGGTGCCCCTGCGACCACCAGAACCTTCTCCATTTCGGAGAGGGACCTGGCTGAGGCCGGTCCATCTGTCCTAGGGGCTCCTATCGGCGCAAGTGAGAAGCGGGTTCATTCCCCGCCCTCCTCTCCTAAAAAGAAAAAAGACGAAAAAGACAAAGACTAGGAAGACTCGGGGCTCCTCTCCACCCGCGGGGGCTACGGGGACGGATGGGTCTGCTGCCACTTTGGCAAGCGACCAAGCCAAGATCGGCACATCCAGCCCCTCTGCCCCTCAGGTTGCAGAGCCACTGACTAAGACTAAAAGTGCAAGGGGCAGAGCCTCGATGATATCTTAGCCCCTCATTCAGAGGCTACCTGGCGTTTTCGAGCCCGCTGGCTTCAAATGCTTCCTCGTTATTCGCTCCAGTGATGGCACCATGTTGGCCAAGGGCAACATAATCCATCAGAGGAGAGGATTAGCTAGTGCAATTGGTAGAGAGCCGAAGGTGACCCGTTTCTCGGACGGGAGCCTTCTGGCGAATGCGGCGGATCCCTTCGAGGCGGCCAAGATAAGTGCTCTTCGGACACTTCATGGCACCCCGGTGAGTGTGACGCCGCAATCTACCATGAACTTTGTGAAAGGAGTAGTTTATGCGAGGGAACTGGTTGACTACTCCATTGAGGACATCACCCTAGAGCTGGCCGACCATGGGGCGGTCAAGGTCGAACGTGTGATGAGAAAACAGGGAGGGGCCTCGAGACCCACTCCTACACTCTTCGTCACGTTCGACTGTGACAAACTCCCTGAGTCGGTGCGTGCCGGTTGGTACCGCTACCGCGTGAAGGCATTCGTGCCACTGCCGCGGCGGTGCTATTACTGTCACCGCTTCGGCCATACGAATCGTTCTTGTAGACGTGCAAAGTCAGGGTCACCCGAAGTTTGTGTAAATTGCTCGAAGGCCGCACACGATAAGTCCAAATCGTGTGTGGCCAAGTGTGTCAATTGCGGAGAGCCGCACCCTGCTTCTTCGAAGCAATGTGGTGCATATCTCCTGGAAAAAGAAATCCTGGCCGTTCAGGCCCAGGATAGACTCTCATTTCGCGAGGCTAAGGACTTGGTCCTGGCGCGCCCAGCTCTGCCTGGGACGTCGTATGCCTCAATAGTTAGAAAAGCACCCTCTGCTCCAGCCCATCCAGGCTAACGAGCACGGTTGTTTCCGCGCCCATTGGGAGCCCTTCTGCGGGCTCTACTCAACCCGGGCGCTCCCCTGGTAAAGCTGGCGGCAAAAAGGGTTCACAGCCAGCCCCGGCTAAAACCAGGGCTCCCCCCTCTTCCCCGAGCGTGACCGTTTCCCGTAAGGTGAAACGGCCACGCGCCTCCACCGAGTCGTTAGACTCACAGGAGGCAACACCCCTGAAGTTGGTCGCTAGGCCATCTTCCGGGGTTCCTACGCTGTCCCCCGAAAGGAGGACAGCAACAAAGGAGCATCGGCTCCTTCGCCCACGCCCCGAGGTGGAGCGAGTGGCTCGGAGATGGTGGTTCCTCAAAAAGAGGGCCCCCCGCCTCCGGAGCCGCAACGCCCGCCTAAGGTTTCGAGGCAGAGGGAGGAAAAGACTCGCATGGCGAGCCCGACCTCCCCCAATAAGTCCTCGAAGGCGACAGCGCCTTCAGCGCTTTGTCCAGCCAACAGCGCCCGGTGTTCTGCCCCCGGGAAGCGTACGGCCATTCCCGTGAGGGTCTTCAGTTCGAGGAGGGCCCCCGCGTCTCCTCCGAGCTAGGCCTGGAGGGCATATTCCTTCAATGGAATTGCCGTGGACTCCGGGCCAACTGGGAGGAGCTGCAGAGGCTCGTCTTGTCCCGTTCCCCGTTAGCTATCTTTTTGCAGGAGACCATGCTAGGCGCGTGCCCCCTGCCCTCCCTCCCGGGGTATAAGGGTCTTGCGACTCCACCACCGCGGGATGGCCGGGTTGGGGGATGCGCGGTTTACACCCGGCATGATGTCTCCGTTCTTCCTTTATCTTTAGATACCTCCTTTCAGGCAGTGGCTGTGCAGCTGCACCTGAAAAGGAGGTATACTATCATTTCTGCGTACATTCCACCGTCAGCTGACTTCGACGCGGGGGACTTCCGCCGTGTCGTGGCAAGGTTGCCGAGGCCCTATCTCTTGCTTGGAGATCTGAATGGCAGGCATCCTCTCTGGGGAGATTACTCCATAAATCCCATGGGACAAGTCCTTGCCGATCTGATCGAAGAGCTTGAGATGGGTGTCCTAAACGTGGATGAGTTTACGCATCACTGTCCGAGAACCGCTTCATTTTCTTGCCTTGACCTATCTTTGTGCTCTTCGGATGCACAGCCTGATTTTGATTGGGGGGTGGTCGATGACCTCCATGGTAGTGATCACTTTCCCATTCAAATATCATTTTCAAGGCAACTGCCGCCTGAAAGCCCACCTCGGTGGTGCTTAGCGCGGGCGCGGTGGCCTGCATTTCAGGAAATGACTGAATTCTCTATCTCAGTCGAGGAGTTTATGTCGGTAGATGAGGCCGTTGAGTTCTTCTCCGGAACCTCATCGCCGTGGGCCTGACTACTATTCCTAGGACGTCTGGCCGTTTTGCACGCCGACCACTTCCATGGTGGTCGGCCGAGTGTGAGACGGCCCTCAAACAGAAGCGTTATGCCTACATGCGCTATAAGCGCCGCCCGAACGATTTCACTGTCGGTGAATTTCGTTGGGCTAGGGCTAGGTTCCGGTATATTTCGAAGCACGCCCGCCGCTCTTCTTGGCGGGCATACGTGTCTTCACTTAACGGGAAGACCCCTTTAGCTGAGGTGTGGAAGCGAGTCAAAAGGATTCGGGGCAAGTTCTCGCAGGACCCCCCCTCCCGTTCTCCAGGAGAATGGGACCGCAATCTCGGACCCCGCGTCCGTGGCGGAATCCTTAGCGACCGCTTTTTCCGCATTCTCTAGACGGGATGCTGCTCCGCCAGCATTCAATGCACGTCTGCATGTCGCGGAAGGCCGCCGACTGGACTTTACCTCCAGAGGCGGAGAACCCTTCAACGACAAGTTTACTGTGAGTGAGTTGCGCTCCGCTCTCGCTTCGTGCGCGGACACCGCCCATGGTCCGGACGATGTCCCGTACGCCATGCTTCGACACCTGGGTGAGCGAGGCATGGCCTTTCTGTTAGATTTGTTCAACAGGATCTAGGTGGAGGGTCTTCTCCCAGACTCCTGGCGAATCGCTACTGTGTTTGCCTTTCGCAAACCGGGGAGAGATCACTCTACTCCGACCGGTTTCCGCCCAATCTCTCTAACCTCTTGGTGTGCAAGTTGATGGAGAAATTGGTAAATGTTAGATTAGCCTTTTTCCTGGACAGCGGAGGCCATCTGTCTTCTGCACAGTGCGGCTTCCGCAAGTTCCACTCCACGTCGGATGCTCTGCTCCGACTGGAAAATGCCGTCTGCGAGGCTTTCCTTCGTAGACAGCACTACGCCACGGTGTTTTTCGATCTGGAGAAGGCCTATGATACCGCATGGCGATACGGTATCATGGAGACTCTTCACACGATGTGGGCGAGGGGACGCCTTCCAATGTTTATATCTGATTTTTTGCGAGATCGTCGATTCCGCGTACGGGTGGGGGGAGCCCTCTCCGGCCCAAAGGAGCAGGAAGAGGGTGTCCCGCAGGGAAGTGTCCTCAGTGTCACACTCTTTCCCCTGAGCATCAACGGCATCACCTCGGTGCTGCCGAAAGATGTTCTCGCTACGCTCTACGTGGACGACCTTTCGATCTCTTTTGGCGCGGCCCAGATGCCAACTCTGGAGCGTCGACTCCAACAGGCATTGAACCGCGTCTCTCGCTATGCCGAAGCGCACAGGTTTCGGTTTTCTTTGGCCAAGACTAAGGTGGTGCACTTCTGCCGCCATCCACGGCTTCACCCCGACCCAGATTTGTTTCTTAATGAGGTGCGCCTGGATGTGGTGGAATCGCACCGTTTCCTCGGTCTTGTATTCGACCGACGCCTCACCTGGGAGGCTCATATTCGCAGCCTTAGGGTCTCTTGTACCCGCGCCATGGACATTCTCCGTTCCGTGACGTTCAGCGCTTGGGGCGCTGATAGGGCTACTGGCCTACTTTTTTATCGATCCTTTGTTCGTTCGAAGCTTGACTACGGATGCGAGTTTTATGCATCCGCAGCCGAGCGTTTATTGCGGAAGGTTGATTCGATCCACCACACCGGCCTCCGCCTTGCGACCGGTGCCTTCCGCACTTCCCCCATTGAGAGCCTGTTGGTCGATGCTGGGGAGATGCCACTCGCTCTGCGCCGCGTGCAGTGCATCACTCGACTGTACGCGCGAACCCGGCGCCTCCGTCAGTCGCCAACAGCTCTCACTGCATCCGCAGCTGATCTCGATGGTGCCTATGCCGCCGAGAGACGCCAGTCATACCCTAAGCCCTTTGGCTTTAGGGCCAGGAAACTCCTTCGAGAGCTAGATATAGCTCTCTGGCCGGTGGCGCCCCTGGTTCTGCCCAGGACGCCACCCTGGAGGGTACCACATTTGGCTATTTGTCGCCACGCCTCTGCTCCCAAAGCTTGTACGGCGTAAGGAGTATTGCGTTCGACCTTTTTGGAGCACACCTCGTGTCACGCTGGGACCGTGCCAGTGTATACGGATGGCTCAAAGTCCCAAGAGGTGGTCGGCTTCCACGCTGTATCCCCTCTGTTTGAAGTCAGCGGAGCTCTGCCAGGCGCTGCGTCTGTCTTCACGGCCGAGCTGGTGGCAATACACCACTCGGTGCGGGAGATTACGCGACGTGTCCGGTTCGGAGACCGGATTGTGATCTATAGCGACTCACAAAGCGCCTTGAGTGCTCTCGGGGCATTGGAATCTCCGCATCCCCTGGTTCGCGATATCCGTGACGCCACGGTTTTGGCGTGCCGGGCAGATGTCAAGATTATCTTCTGCTGGGTTCCTGGACATGTAGGAATTACGGGGAATGAGCGCGCCGATGACGGCGCCAAAGAGTCCGCGAGGACTCTGCGACCGGACCAGCGTTTCGCTCTTCCTCACACCGACTACATGGCAGGAATACGGGCAGCTCTTCGGACTGCTTGTCAAAGAAGATGGGAGACGGTCGAAGGGAACTTAAAGTTGCGTGCCATTGCGCCGCGACTGTTCCCATGGACCTATCCCCCAATGCCGCGACGGCTTCAGGTCGCTTTCTGTCGTCTCCGAATCGGACACAATTATGGAGCGCTCGCCTGTGCCCTATTGCGACGACTGCGTCGTACCCCAGACTGTTCGGCACATTCTTGTCGAATGTCCCAGTCTCGGTGATCTTCGCGCACGTTACCTGTTCCGGTACCGGGATGGGCGGGGTCGCTACCGCCTGTCCCTTGTACTCGGGATGAGTGCGTGCACCATGACTGGTGGACTTATTGACTTTTGGGGGGGAGGCCGGCCTTCTCCCTTGTATTTAACTTGTTTTTTTTTGTTATTGTTGTTTGTTTTTGTTTTTTTGTAGTTCGCAGGCTCCCGCGCCGGGGGAGGGGCACCTCCCCCCGACGCCGGAGCTTGCTCACTGATTGTTATCTCCTTTTTATTGTTGTTTCTGTTAAAATTTTTACTTTAAAGTAGCCTAGAACTGGGCAGTCGCCAGGTTGCCCCTTGAAAAAAAAAAAAAAATCAAACGCTTCCTCGTTTTTCCCTCCACTGATGGCACCATGTTGGTTGAAGGCAACATGATCCATCAGAGGAGAGCTTTAGTTAGTGTGATCGATGAAAGCCGAAGGTGACCCGTTTCTCGGATGGCAGCCTTTTGGCGAATGCGTCGAATCCCTCCGAAGCGGCCATGATTAATGCCCTTCCGGACACTTGATGGCCCGCCTGAGTGTGACGCCGCACTCTACCATGAACTTTGTGAAAGGAGTAGTTTATGCGAGGGAACTCGATGACTACTCCATAGAGGACATCACCTTAGAGCTGGCCGACCATGGGGCGGTCAAGGTCGAACGTGTGATAAGAAAACAGGGAGGGGCCTCGAGACCCACCCCTACACTCTTCGTCACGTTTGACTGTGACAAGCTTCCTGAATCGGTGCGTGCCGGTTGGCACCGCTACCGCGTGAAGGCATTCGTGCCACTGCCGCGGCGGTGCTATTACTGTCACCGCTTCGGCCATACGAATCGTTCTTGTAGACGTGCAAAGTCGGGGTCACCCGAAGTATGTGTAAATTGCTCCAAGGCCACACACGATAAGTCCAAATCGTGAGTGGCCAAGTGTGTCAATTGCGGAGAGCCGCACCCCGCTTCTTCAAAGCAATGTGGTGCATATCTCCTTGAGAAAGAAATCCTGGCCGTTCAGGCCCAGGATCGACTCTCATTCCGCGAGGCTAAGGACTTGGTCCTGGCGCGCCCGGCTCTGCCTGGGACGTCTTACGCATCAATGCTGAGAAAGGCACCCTCTGCTCCTGGCCCATCCAGGCCAACGATCACGGTTGTTTCCGCGCCCATTCGGAGCTCTTCTGCGGACTCTACTCAACCCATGATCTCCCCTGGTAAAGCTGGCGGCACAAATGGTTCACACCTAGCCCCGGCAAAAACTAGGGCTTCCCCCACTTTCCCCAGCGTGACCGTTTCCCGTAAGGCGAAACGGCCACGCGCCTCCACCGAGTCGTTAGACTCACAGGAGGCAACACCCCTGAAGTTGGTCGCCAGGATATCTTCCGGGTTTCCTAAAGCTGCCCCCCCGAAAGGAGGACAGCAACAAAGGAGCTTTGGTTCCTTCGCCCACGCCTAGTTGTGGGTTGGGTGGCTCGGAGACGGTGGATCATCGAAAAGAGGGCCCCTCGCCTCCGAGGCAGTAACGCCCGCCTAAGGTTTCGAGGCGGAGTGAAGAAAAGACTCGCATGGCGAGCGCTCCCCTCCCCTCCAATAAGTCCTCGAAGGCGACAGCGCCTTCAGCGCATTGTCCGGCCATTCCCGTGAGGGTCTTCTGTTCGTAGAGGGCCCCCGCGTCTCCTCTGAGCTAGGCCTGGAGGGCATTTTCCTTCAATGGAATTGTCGCTGACTCCGGGCCAACTGGGAAAAGCTGCGGATGCTCGTCTCGTCCCGTTCTCCGTTAGCTATTTTTTTGCAGGAGACCATGGTAGGCGCGTGTCCCCTGCCCACCCTCCCGGGGTATAAGGGTTTTGCGAGCCCACCACCACGGGATGGGGTCCTGGCTGGGGGATGCGCGGTTTACACCCACGGTTATGTCTCCGTTCTTCTTTTCACTTTCGATACCTCCTTTCACGTAGTGGCTGTGCAGCTTCACCTGGATAGGAGGTATATTGTTATTTCTGTGTACATTCCACCGCAGCTGACTTCGACGCGGGGGGCTTCCCCCGCGTCGTGGCACAGTTGCCGAGACCCTTTCTCTTGCTTGGAGATCTGAATGGCAGACATCCTCTCTGGGGAGACTACTCAATAAATCTCAGGGGACAAGTTCTTGCCGATCTGATCGAAGAGCTTGCGATACGTGTCGTAAATGTGGATGAGTTTACGTATCACTGCCCGAGAACCGCTTCATTTTCTTGCCTTGATCTATATCTGTGCTCTCCGGATGCACAGCCTGATTTTGATTGCGGGGTGCTCGATGACCTCCATGGTAATGATCACTTTCCCATTCAAATATCATTTTCTGGGCCGAGGCCGCCGGAGAGCCCACTTCTGTGGTGCTTGGCGCGGGCGCGGTGGCCTGCATTTCAGCAAATGACTGAATTCTCTATCTCAGTCCAGGAGTTTAGGTCGGTAGCTGAGGCTGTTGATTTCTTCTCCGGCAACCTCATCGCCGCGGGCCTGACTACTATTCCCAGAACGTCTGGCGGTTTTACACGCCGACCACTCCCGTGGTGGTCGGCCGAGTGTGAGACGGCCCTCAAACAGAAGCGTTATGCCTACATGCGCTATAAGCACGCCCGCCTCTCTTCTTGGCGGTCATACGTGTCTTCACTTAACGGGAAGACCCCTCTAGCAGAGGTGTGGAGGCGCGTCAAAAGGATTCGGGGCAAGTTCTCGCAGGACCTCCCTCTCGTTCTCCCGGAGAATGGGACCGCATTCTCTAGCCGGGATACTGCTCCGTCAGCATTCAATGCACGTCGTGATGTCGCGGAAAGCCGCCGGCTGGACTTTACCTCCAGAGGCGGAGAACCCTTCAACGACAGGTTTACTGTGAGTGAGTTGCGTTCCGCTCTTGCTTCGTGCGCGGACACCGCCCATGGTCCGGTTTATGTCCCGTACACCATGCTTCGACACCTGGGTGAGCGAGGCATGACCTTTCTGTTAGATTTGTTGAACAGGATCTGTGTAGAGGGTAACCTCCCAAACTCCTGGCGAATCGTCACTGTGCTAGCTTTTCGCAAACCGGGAAGAGATCATGATACCGCATGGCGATACGGTATCATGGAGACCCTCCACACGATGGGGGCGAGGGGACGCCTCCCGATCTTTATATCTGAATTTTTGCGAGATCGCCGATTTCGCGTACGGTTGGCGGGAGCCCTCTCCGGCCCAATGGAGCAGGAAGAGGGTGTCCCGCAGGGAAGGGCCCTCAGCCTTACACTCTTTGCCTTAAGCATTAACGGTATTACCTCGGTGCTGCCAGAAGTTCTTGCTACGCTCCACGTGGACGACATTTCGATCTCCTTTGGCTCGGCCCAGATGCTTGTTGGAGCGTCGACTCCAACAAGCATTGAACCTTAGTCTTTGGCCAAGACTAAGGTGGTGCACTTCTCCCGCCATCCATGGCGTCACCCCGTCCCAGATTTGTTTCTTAATGGGGTGCGCCTGGAAGTGGTTGAATCGCACCGTTTCCTTGGTCTTGTATTTGACCGACGCCTCACCTGGGAGGCTCATATTCGCAGCCTTAGGGTCTCTTGTACCCCCGCCATGGATATTCTTCGTTCCGTGACGTTCAGCGCTTGGGGCTTTGATAGGGCTACTGCCCTATTTTTTTATCGATCCACCACACCGGCCTTCGCTTGGCGACCGGTGCCTTCCACACTTGCCCTATTAGCCTGCTTGTCGATTCTGGAGAGATGCCATTATCTATGCGCCGTGCACAGTGCATTACTCGCCTGTACGCACGAGAGCATCGACTCCCTTTGTCGCCAACGGCTCTCAAAGCATCCGCAGCTGATCTCGACGGTTCCTATGCCGCTGAGGTACGCAAGTCATACCCCCACCCCTTTGGGTTTAGGGCTAGGAAATTCGTTCGAGAGCTAAATATAGTTCTCGGGCCGGTGGCGCCCCTGGTTCTGCCCAGAGCGCCACCCTGGAGGGTACAACCGTTGGCTATTTGTCGCCACGCCTCTGCTCCCAAAGCTTGCACCGCGCTGGGAGTATTGCATTCGGCCTTTTTGGAGCACATCTTGTGTCACGCTGGAACCGTGCCAGTGTATACGGATGGCTCCAAGTCGGAAGAAAGGGTCGGTTTCCACGCCGTATCCCCTCTGTTTGAAGTCAGCGGGGCTCTGCCAGGCCCTGCGTCTGTCTTCACGGCTGAGTTGGTGGCAATCCACCACTCGGCACGGGAGATTAGACGACGTGCCCGGTTCGGAGACCGGATCGTGATATTTGGCGACTCACAAGGCGCCCCGAGTGCTCTCGCGCCATTGGAATCTCCACACCCTCTGGTTCGCGATTTCCGTGATGCCACGGTTTTAGTGAGCCGGGTGGATGTCAAGATTATCTTCTGCTGGGTTCCTGGACATGTAGGAATTGCGGGGAATGAGCGCGCCAAAGAGTCCGCGAGGACTAGGCCACCAGACCAGCGTTTCGCTCTTACACACACAGACTACATGTCAAGAATACGGGTTGCTCTTCGGACTGCTTGGCAAAGAAGATGGGAGACGGTCCAGAGGAACTTAAAGTTGCGTGCCATTGCGCCGCGACTGTTCCCATGGACCTATCCCCCAATGCCGCGATGGCTTCAGGTCACTTTCTGTCGTCTCCGAATCGAGCACACTCCTGTGACGCATCGCTATTTGATGGAGCGCTCGCCTGCGCCCTATTGCAACGACTCCGTCGTCCCCCAGACTGTTGGGCACATTCTTGTCGAATGTCCTAGTCTGGGTGATCTTCGCGCACGTTACCTGTCCCGGTACCGGGATGGGCGTGGTCGCTACCGCCTGTCCCTTGTACTCGGGACGGCTTCGTGCACACCGACTTGTGGATCTGTAGACTTTTTGGAGGAGGCCAGCCTTCTCCCCTTTATTTAACTAGTTCGGGTTTTTTTTTATTATTATTTTAGTAGGTCGCGCGTTCATGCGCCGGGGGGAGGCGGACGCCCCCCGATGCCGGAGCTTGCTCCCTGCTCGTTGCCTTTTTCCTTTTTTTATTTTTAGTGTTGCGTTTTTTTGGTTTGTTTTTTTTAATCTTATTTTAAAGTAACCTAGTACTAGGCAGTTTTTAATACAGCGACTAATACCCAAGTAGGTAGTCGCCAGATGAGCTCTTAAAATTAAAAAAAAAAATCGCGGGACTCGCCACCATTTGATGGAGCGCTCGCCCGTACTTTATTGCCACGACTGCGTTGTCCCCCAGACTGTTCGGCGCATTCTTGTTGAATGGCCCTGTTGACATAGTTGTGTATCCTTCCGCGACCCACCTTTGCATATGGCCAGCCATTCGCATACAAGCTCGTGTATGACGTCACAGCCTGCACACAACCTCTTAATGGCGCACCGTGGAGTCGTCTAGTTTACTCCGAACAGTGAATGTGTATAGTCAACTAACATTTGTGGAAAATGATGACCCCTCCCGCTCTGCGAACCACCATCTGAGAGATTAGCAAACAATGCATCTGAATAGCATTCCAACGTACACTACTCAATGGAGTGCAACCGAGGATAATTATTTTTCATTGGTTAGATGTAAGACGCTAAATTAGTTTGTTCAGCTTTAGTAAATCTCCAATAGTTGCTTTAGCGTGAGATACGCTCAAATCACAAGTTTCAAAGGCAGTCCGGGTGATCTTCGCGCACGCTACCTGTCGAGCGGGGTCGTTACCACTTGTCCCTCGTTGCTCGAGATGGGTTTGTGTTCACAGACGTGTGGACTATCTTGCTTTTTGGGGTTTTTTTTTTGGTCACATGTACCTGCATCGGGGAGAAACCCCCCCCCCACCCCCCACCCCCGCCGGAGCATGCCTCCTTGTTTTTGTTTTGTTTCGAATTTTAGAATAGCTTAAGTACTAAGCTGCAATTTTAATTACGGTTACTTATGCCCTTAAAGGCAGTCGCCAGATGTTCAAGAAAAATCTACTCTTCCATTTACATCAAAGTTAAGAAGCCACATTGGGTGTGGCAAGTTACCGGATGGAGTCCTAATTAGTGTTGATTTAGTGGCAGCTGTCATTAAATGGTAGTTCCACTGGGTAATAAAATGAATTTTAATGAGCAGCAGACCCGTGGTAAAACCCTTGGCAAATTTTATTTTTCCACTGTTTCCCTGTAGCTCTATGCTTTCATGGGTTCTACTTTACAGGACAGCATATAACATTGGTCGCCCATTCGAAGGCTGTTCAATTGGCATTAGATGCAGCTTCTGTCATTGCAAAAGAAGGTATAGAATGTGAAGTACTTAATCTGCGATCTCTTCGACCGCTCGACGAACAAGCAATCATTGATTCCGTTATGAAGACCAAACATTTAGTCTCTATTGAGCAAGGTTGGCCTCATTGCGGAATAGGGTCGGAGATATGTGCTAGAGTTATGGAAAGTAAGTCTGCCTAATTATTGCTGTCAGAAACTGCATGGTCAGGGGTGTAGCTTAGACACTATCGGTTCGATATCTTCTTTATAAGAAGAATACGAGAGGAAAAACAAAAGTTATTGAGGAAAGGTTGACTATTCATCCGGAAACATAGAAATCTAAATTATTTTGGACTATCATTAACGTGAGAATGAATTTCAGCAGTTTAAAATTGTTTTAGGTTTCAGCCTTGAGCAAATTAAACTTAGACCTGATTTGAAAAGACAGGTAAGCAAATTTAGTCTAATTACACAGAACCAATTAATGAAGCACAAGGAAAAAGGAATTCTGACAAATGAACAAAAAAAAAAAAAAAGAGTTCAATGTTATATGAAATGTGAGAATGTGCTGAATGAACATTTCCCAAATTTGAGATTGGCAATCCCTAATTACATCCAGTCAGGCTGGTTAATCTGCATCAATGTGTGACTCAAGTGGCTGTATGGTAAGCGAGGGGGATGTGGGAAAGAAGGGAATGATATTATCTTTAAAATTGGGAGATTACAGATGCTTGCTCAATGTAAGAGATGGAGTGCCATCATCGAGGTATGAGTGGGTGTGGCATAATGCAATAGATGCGTGTTGAGATTAACAAGGTGAACATGTGCATGATTGTAGTGTATGGACCCTGTAATGATAGAAGGGAAGCTGAGAAAGAGATGTTCTGGAATGACTTGAGACAATTGATGGTTGGAATTGGGAATGGTTATCAGTTATGGTTGTAAAATATATGAATGGATGAATAATGAGTGAATGGAGAGGCGATAACTGGAGCTTTTGGTACACAATGAAAATAGACAATGATTAGTCAAAGGAGAGAAAGAGAACTTTAGAGTACAATTGATCCGCACCTAGTAAGAATATGGTGTATGAGGTATAAGTATGGGACTATCTAATCACATGTGGTTTGAGAAGATGTGAGAATTTTGAAAGGAAAAGAGAATCAGAAATGGGAGAGTATGTCAGAATGTTTGAGAGTAGAAGAGGTGAAATAAGTGAACCTAGCGAGCAAATCTGAAATAAATTTAAGGGAGTGGTAGATGGTAGTACAAGGGTTATATTTGGTTGTGCCAGAACTGGAAAGAGGAAGCAAGATTCTGAATGGTGGATTGATGGTGTGTAGCGGAAAGCAAAAAGGATGCATAAATGGAAATGCTTAACAGCGCATATGAGAATGACAAGGCATTGAAGTTGAGAGCATGCAATGAGATCGAATGGAAAGTGAAACAAGTGATTAAACAATAGGAAAGCAGCAAATGATGAATTAAGATCCTACTAGGAACAGGAAGTTATTCTGGAAAGAAGTGAGAAAGCAGAAGTATAACTGTGATTATCAAGGCAAAAAGTCAGCGTCCTTATGAACATTGAGGTAAAAAATAAATAGTGAGAATATATTCTGAATTGTATAACATGTTATGGTCTTATGGACTATAATGCAAATGTAAATGATTAATTTTATGGTCATAAATCAAGTGTTCTATCAGTATATGAAAGAGATAAGCATGCGAGAGGATAAATTGATTACGGAAACTTAAGCCCTTAAAAAATCCAACGTGGATGTATGGAAGGAGAAAAGATCTTGAATAAAACCAGTGAAAGTAGACAACTTGAGATGGATGTTTGAAAGGTCAAGAGAGAGGAGCGACTGGTCAGAGATGTTTATGTTGTGAAGAAGTTACTAAATGTGTAAGAGAATTGATGGAAACAGACTTGTGAAGAGAATGTACGAGATTGACTGTCAAGGTGTTCGCAAGGGTTGAAAGACCGCGTAAAATGATGGTTGATTGTGTAAACGTGTGTTTGAGAGAGAAGGAGCTGACCGAGGATAATATTGTGTATGGAGGGGTTTTGTGGAGGTGCCTTTTCGGAGCCTTCTCTCCAGGGATGAATCCTTACTGAACGAGATACTAGAGTACATAACACCTCTGTCACTATGAACCGTCTTCGTGGGGCTTTGTGCGTACTAGTGAGGGTATATAAAGATTGGGGGGGGGGGGTAGTTTTCCCTAACCTCACCATTTGGAAAGTGATTGATAATAAGTAAATAATAATAGTATAAACGCCTCCAAATTACATGTTCTTTTCCAGGTCCTGCCTTCTTTCATTTAGAATCTCCTGCCATGCGAATAACCGGCGTCGATGTCCCAATGCCGTATGCCAAAAGCTTGGAGGAAGCTTGCCTTCCCCAAATTCATGATGTCGTCGATGGCATTAAAAGACAACTTAAAATGTAACATTTACCCAACAGCTTCAATTCTTTTTTCTCTCTTGTATATAGTTTAGTTGAAATTACTATTTATTATATATAAACTATTTTGGTATATTTGTTAATTTGGGCAGTACATGAGTAAAATTTCACCCTTGATGTGTATCCTCCTAAAGGCGAATCAATGTGGCCGCACCTTAGTGTTAACTAGGTTCTGATGGTGAGCTCGTTGGATCTGGTGGAAGACCTTGGCCCCAACCAACCTTAGTCGGCCAGCTCATTATGGTAACTCGGGGAATTTTTCTCATTTTCTTCCCATCATTGTGCAATATGTATTTAAGATAAAGCAAAGTATATTTATGTTGAAATTTGTAAATAAAGATAACATTTTTCAAATTTACTCTCCAATACGACGCGTTGAAAAAAAAAGTAGAAAATAGCCTGAGAAGGGACCCAGGGTGATAAATATTTGTAAATTTTTAGTGGTATCCTTCGTTTGCTCGATAATACACAAGCCAATAATATTACCTTGTATGTATCGGCGTTCAAACACGAAGGCAAGGAAAGAGTCCCCGTGAGTTGTCCTACTCACGACGAGGGGGCGAAGGCTGAAGACCAAGGTCTGCTCAGACGAGGGAAAAAATTATGTCGGTTATGTAAGGAGGACACTGGGAAAGTGTGTGTACTGATGGAGAAGATGCGGGAGAAGGGGCTTGGAGCTAAGGATCGACGATCATAACTGATGACGGTAGTGGCCTTGCATGCTATAATTAAAGATATGATTACGACTGAGACACGGTTATACGCGGTGACTTAAATTTTCCGATCTAGATATATTAAATGAAATGGTGGACAATGCAGCAATTAGACTAATAGAATTTGTAAGTGATAATTTTGTGCAGCAAAAGTAGTGTACACGGTGTTGTGAGATACTGGTTACCTTCCACTAGGGTCCCCGTAAGGGAAGCGGCGATTTGCCATCCTGGCCACCATGCTGATGGGACTCAGCACCCCATCCGACTCCAACTTAGCCTCTTCTTCTTTCAGACAGCCTGTATTTGTCCCCTACTTCGTCGCTTTTCATACAACCTCTCCCACAACTTTATCTGGTCAGCCTCTAATTTCACAGGGTAGATGCTGACCTCAGCCAACCGTCCCAGATCGGTGCTGAGGGGGAGGGGACAACGTCCCCTAACCCTTGAGCTCGGGTTCGGGATGGTGGTTTTTTAACAACCTGCTTCATCCCACCCATACGTTCCTCACATCCCTTTTCCTTCTCTCTTCACACACTATCATTTTTACGCCGTGCCCAAGGTGGAGCCGCCATGCTGAAGGGCTGTCAGGTCACCAGGAGGGAGAGGTGGCCATAAATGGCTGCACCTGGCTCTGCCAGGCCTGTATGCACCGCTTGCAGAGCGGGCTACTGCGAGGGGTGATGAGCTATTGCATCCCGTAATAAAAAGAGGGTCACCATGCCCAATGATGAGTCACCCCCCCCCCCCTTTAATTCCACCTGTTCCATCGACCGAGCCGCCCTCGGGCAGCTCCACAGAAAAAAATGGAGGTCCCCCTTCCCTGTGCTTGCGCAGGGGACCCTCCATATTTCTCTAACCAGAGAGGAGGCTTACTCCTCTCCTTCGCCTACGGGTGTAGGGGACTCACCCCCTTATCTTGAGGTGCTTTCGAGCACCTCCCTTTTTCCAGCGGTAGTCCCCCCTTTTCTTTCCAAGGGGACTGCTAAGAAAGCTAGCAGGCAGCTCATAGCCGACCGCTCCCCAGTGAAGCGGCTCGGTAGGGCAAACCCCCTTAGGGGGGAGAGGGAAGCCAGGCCCATTCGGTCGCATCCCTCAAAAGACCTGCTGGCAAGAATATTGAACCTTGCCGGGGTTAAGGCCTGTGCCTCCCCAAACCTGACTAGTGACAATGATGCAACATTACCTGCGATCTCCTGGGGGGGGGGATGGCTAACTCTATGCCCCCCTGAGATAGACATGGTCCTTGAGGCAACCCAGCCTCAGACGGTAGGGCCTTCCATGGGGAAGAATCCGGGTTCGGCGCCGAGCACCGAATCCGCATCCGCCCCTATGCAAAGTCCTCCTCAAACGGCGAGGGTTTCCGAGGTAGTACAAGGAAGGGAGGGTTCTCCTCCGACCGGTGCCCCTACGACTGCCAGGACCTTCTCCATTTCGGAGAAGGACCTAGCTGAGACCGGTCCATCTGGCCTGGGGGATCTTGCCGGCGAAGGGGAGAAGCGGGTCCATTCCCCGTCCTCCTCTCCTAAAAAGAAAAAGAAGGGGGGGGGGGGCTCCTCTCCATCCGCGGGGACGGATGGGGCTGCTTCGACTTTGGTAAGCGACGAAGCCGAGTTCGGCACATCCGGCCCCTCTGCCCCCCCCTCCGGGTGCGGAGCCTCGATGACATCGGGGCCCCTCATTCAGAGGCTACCTGGCGTTTTCGAGCATGCTGGCTTTAAACGCTTCCTCGTTATTCGCTCCACTAATGGCAGCATGTTGGCCAAGGGCAACATGATCCATCAGAGGAGAGCATTAGCTAGTGTAATTGGTAGAGAGCCGAAGGTGACCCGTTTCTCGGACAGGAGCCTTCTGGCGAATGCGGCAGATCCTTTCGGACACTTCATGGCACCCCGGTGAGTGTGACGCCGCACTCTACCATGAACTTTGTGAAAGGAGTAGTTTATGCGAGGGAACTCGTTGACTACTCCATTGAGAACATCACCCTAGAGCTGGCCGACCATGGGGCGGCCAAGGTCGAACGTGTGATGAGAAAACAGGGAGGGGCCTCAAGACCCACCCCTACACTCTTCGTCACGTTCGACTGTGACTAGCTCCCTTAGTCGGTGCGTGTCGGTTGGTACCGCTACCGCGTGAAGGCATTCGTTACACTGCCGCAGCGGTGCTATTACTGTCACCGCGTCGGCCATACGAATCGTTTATGTGGATGTGCAAAGCCGGGGTCACCCGAAGTCTGTGTAAATTGCTCGAAGGCCGCACACGATTAGTCTAAATCGTGTGTGGCCAAGTGTGTCAATTGCGGAGAGCCGCACCCCGCTTCTTCGAAGCAATGCGGTGCTTATCTCCTTGAGAAAGAAATCCTGGCCGTTCAGGCCCAGGATCGACTCTCATTCCGCGAGTATAAGGACTTGGTCCTGGCGCGCCAGGCTCTTCCTGGGACGTCTTGTGCCTCAATAGTTAGAAAGGCACCGTCAGCTCCTGGCTCATCCAGGTCAACGAGCACGGTTGTTTCCGCGCCCATTCGGAGCCATTCTGCAGGTTCTACTCAACCTGGGCCCTTCCCTGGTAAAGCTGGCGGCAAAAAGGGTTCACACGCAGCCTCGGCTATAACCAGGGCTTCCCCAGCGTGACCGTTTCCCGTTAGACTCACAGGAGGCAACACCCCTGCAGTTGGTCGCCAGGCCATCTTCCGAGGTTCCTAAAGCAGGCTCCAGGAAGGAGCTTAGGTTCCTTCGCCCACGCCTAGTGGTGGGCTGAGATGCTCGGAGACGGTGGTTCCTCGAAAACAGTGCACCCCGAATCCGAAGCCGCAACGCCCGCCTAAGGTTTCGAGGCGAAGGAAGCAAAAGACTCGGATGGCGAGCCCAACCTTCCCCAATAAGTCATCGAAGTCAACAGCGCCCGGGGCTCTGCCTCCGGGAGGCGTACGGCCATTCCCGTGAGGGTCTTCTGTTCGAAGAGGCCCCCCGCGTCTCCTCCGAGCTAGGCCTGGAGGGCATATTCCTTCAATGGAATTACCGTGGACTCCGGGCCAACTGGGAAGAGCTGTGGAAACTCGTCTCGTCCCATTTCCCGTCAGCTATTTTTCTGCAGGAGACCATGCTAGGCGCGTGCCCCCTGCCCACTATCCCGGGATATAAGGGTCTTGCGACCCCACCACTACGAGATGACCGGGCTGTGGGATGCACAGTTTACACCCGGCATGATGTCTCCGTTCTTCCTTTCACTTTAGATACCTCCTTTCAGGCAGTGGCTGTCCAGCTTCACCTGGATAGGAGGTATAATATCATTTCTGCGTACATTCCACGGTCAGTTAACTTCGACGCGGGGCACTTCCGCCGCGTCGTGGCACGATTGCCGAGGACTTTTCTCTTGCTTGGAGATCTGAACGGCAGGCATCCTCTCGGGGAGATTACTCAATAAATCCCAGGGGACAAGTCCCTGCCGATCTGATCGAAGAGCTTGAGATAGGTGTCGTAAATGTGGATGAGTTTTCGCATCACTGTCCGAGAACCGCTTCATTTTCTTGCCTTGATCTATCTTTGTGCTCTTCGGATGCACAGCCTGATTTTGATTGCGGGGTGGTCGATGACCTCTATGGTAGTGATCACTTTCCCATTCAAATATCATTTTCAGGGCAACTGCCGCCTGAGAGACCACCTCGGTGGTGCTTGGCACGGGCGCGGTGGCCTGTATTTCAGGAAATGACTGAATTCTCTATCTCAGTCGAGGAGTTTATGTCGGTAGATGAGGCCGTTGAGTTCTTCTCCGGCATCCTAATCGCCGCGGACCTGACTACTATTCCCAGAACGTCTGGCCGTTTTGCATGCCGACCACTCCCGTGGTGGTCGGCCGAGTGTGAGACGTGCCTCAAACAGAAGCGTTATGCCTAAATGCGCTATAAGCGCCGGCCGAACGATTTCACTGTCGCTGAATTTCGTCGGGCTAGGGCTAGGTTCCGGTATATTTCGAAGCACGCCCGCCGCTCTTCTTGGCGGGCATAAGTGTCTTCACTTAACGGGAAGACCCCTCTGGCAGAGGTGTGGAAGCGAGTCAAAAGTATTCGGGGCAAGTTCTCGCAGGACCTCCCTCCGATTCTCCAGGAGAATGGACCGCAATCTCGGACCCTGCGTCCGTGGCGGAATCCTTCGCGACCGCTTTCTCTGCATTCTCTAGCCCGGATGCTGCTCCACCCACATTCATTCACGTCGTGATGTCGCGGAAGGCCGCCGGCTGGACTTTACCTCCAGAGGCGGAGAACCCTTCAACGACAGGTTTACTGTGTGTGAGTTGCGCTCCGCTCTTGCTTCCTGCGCGGACACCGCCCATGGTCCGGTTTATGTCCCGCACGCCATGCTTCGACACCTGGGTGAGCGAGGCATGGCCTCTCTCTTAGATTTGTTGAACAGGATCTGGGTGGAGGGTATCCTCCTGGATTCGTAGTGAATCGCTACTGTGTTCGCCTTTCGCAAACCGGGTTGAGATCACTCAAATCTGGCCGGTTTCCGGCCTATCTCTCTAACCTCTTGCGTGTGCAAGTTGATGGAGAAATTTGTAAATGTTAGATTAGCCTTTTTTCCTGGACAGCGGAGGCCATCTGTTTTCTGCACAGTGCCCCCGTAAGGGGTGCGGCGATTTGCCATCCTGGCCGCCGTGCTGACGGGACTCAGCACCCCGTCCGGCCCCAGCTTAGCCTCTCTTCCTTCCTTCAAAACACTTGTTTCCTCGCTTTTCATACAACCTCTCCCACAACTTTCTCTGGTCAGCCTCTAATTTCACAGGGTAGATGCTGACCTTCTCAAGCCAACCGTCCCAGATCGGGGCTGAGTGGGGAGGGGACAACGTTCCCTAACCCCTGAGCTCCGGTTTGGAATGGGGGTTTTTAACATCCTGCTTCATCCCCACCCATACCTTCTTCACCTTCCTTTTCCTCAGCTCTTCACAATCTATCCTTTTACGCCGAGTTCAAGGTGGAGCCGCCATGCCGATGGACTGCCGGGCCACCAGGCGGGAGGGGTGGTCCCAAATGGCGGCGCCTGGCTCTGCCAGGCTTGTAAGCACCTCTTGTAGTGCGGGCAACTGTGAGAGGTGGTGAGCTATTGCGTCCCGTAGCACAAATAGGGTCACCATGCCCATGGATGAATCTCTAAAAAACAAAACCCCTTTAACTCCCACTGAAACAACGACGGAGCCGCCCTCGGGCAGCTCCAGCGAAAAAATGGAGGTCCCCCCCCTGTGCTTGCGCAGGGAACCCTCCCCTTCTCTGGAGGTGCTTTCGGGCACCTCCCTATTTCCAGCGGCAGTCCCTCCTTTTCTTTCTAAGGGGACTGCCAAGAAAGCCAGCAGGCAGCCCATTGCCGACCGCCCCTCGTGTAAGCGGCTCGGTAGGGCAAACCCCCTTAGGGGGGAGAGGGAAGCCAGGCCCCTTCGGTCGCTTCCCTCAAAAGACCTGCTGGCAAGGATATTAAACCTTGCCGGGGTCAAGGCCTGTGCCTCCCCACAAAAGACTCTTGACGCTGCCAAGGAGACCTGTGATGTCCTGGGAGGAGATAGCCAACTGGAGGCCCCTCCTGTGATAGACATGGTCCTTGAGGAGACCCAGCCTCAGACGGTAGGGCCTTCCATGGAGGGGAATTAGGGCTCGGCGCCAAGCACCGAACTCGAATCCACCTCTATGCAAGGTCCTCCTCAAACGGCTGAGGGCTCCGAGGCAGTACAAGGAGGGGAGGGATCTCCTCCGACAGGTGCCCTTAAGACTACCAGGACCTTCTCCATTTCGGAGTGGGACCTGGCTGAGGCCGGTCCATCTGGCCTAGGGGCGTCTGCCGGCGGAGGTGAGAAGCGGGTTCATTCCCCGCCCTCCTCTCCAAAAAAGAAAAAGACCAAGAAGACTCGGGGCTCCTCTCCATCCGCGGGGGCTGCTGGGACGGATGGGTCTGCTGCCACTTTGGTAGGCGCCTAAGCCAAGATTGGCACATCCGGCCCCTCTACCCCCCTGTCTACGGAGCCCCTGACTAAGGCCAAGATTGGCACATCCTGCCCCTCTACCCCCCTGTCTACGGAGCCCCTGACTAAGACCAAGAGTGCACAGGGCGGAGCCTCGATGACATCGAGGCCCCTCATTCAGAGGCTACGTGGCGTTTTCGAGCCCGCTGGCTTCAAGCGCTTCCTCGTCATTCGCTCCACTGATGGCAGCATGTTGTCCAAGAGCAACAGGATCCATCAGATGAGAGGATTAGCTAGTGCAATTGGTAGAGAGCCGAAGGTGATCCGTTTCTCAAACGGCAGCCTTCTGGCGAATGCGGCGAATCCCGCCGAGGCAGCCAAGATAAGTGCTCTTCGCACACTTCATGGCACCCCGGTGAGTGTGACGCCGCACTCTACCATGAACTTTGTGAAAGGAGTAGTTTATGCCAGGGAACTGGTTGACTACATTGAGGACATCACCCTAGAGCTGGCCGACCATGGGGCGGTCAAGGTCGAACGTGTGATGAGAAAACAGGGAGGGGCCTCGAGACCCACTCCTACACTCTTCGTCACGTTCGACTGTGACAAGCTCCCTGAGTCGGTGCGTGCCTGTTGGTACCGCGACCGCGTGAAGGTATTCGAGCCACTGCCGCGGCGGTGCTATTACTGTCACCGCTTCGGCCATACGAATCGCTCATGTAGACGTGCAAAGTCGGGGTCACCCGAAGTATGTGTAAATTGCTCCAAGGTCGCACACGATAAGTCCAAATCGTGTGTGGCCAAGTGTGTCAATTGCGGAGAGCCGCACCCCGCTTCTTCGAAGCATTGCGGTGCATATCTCCTTGAGAAAGAAATCCTGGCCGTTTAGGCCCAGGATTGACTCTCATTCCGCGAGGCTAAGGACTTGGTCCTGGCGCGCCCGGCTCTGCCTGGAACGTCATATGCCTCAATAGTTAGAAAGTCACCCTCGTCTCCTGGCCCATCCAGGCCAACGAGCACGGTTGTTTCCGCGCCCATTCGGAGCCCTTCTGCGGGCTCTACTCAACCCGGGCGCTCCACTGGTAAAGCTGGTGGCAAAAAGGGTTCACACCCAGCCCTGGCTAAAACCAGGGCTCCCCCCTCTTCCTCCAGCGTGACCGTTTCCCGTAAGGCGAAACGGCCACGCGCCTCCACCGAGTCGTTAGACTCACAGGAGGCAACCCCCCTGAAGATGGTCGCTAGGTCATCTTCCGGAGTTCCTAAGCTGTCCCCCGAAAGGAGGACAGCAACAAATGAGCTTCGGCTCTTTCGCCTTAGGCCCCGAGGTAGAGCCAGTGATTCAGACACGGTGGTTCCTCGAAAAGAGGGCCCCCCGCCTCCGAAGCTGCAACGCCCGCCTAAGGTTTCGAGGCGGGGGCAGGAAAAGACTCGCATGGTGAGCCCAACCTCCCCCAATAAGTCCTCGAAGTCGACAGCGCTTTGTCCGGCCAACAGCGCCCGGGGTTCTGCCCCCGGGAAGCGTACGGCCATTCCCGTGAGGGTGTTCAGTTCGAGAAGGGCCCCCGCGTCTCCTCCGAGCTAGGCCTCGAGGGCATATTCCTTCAATGGAATTGCCGTGAACTCCGGGCTAACTGGGATGAGCTTCGGAGGCTCGTCTCGTCTCGTTCTCCGTTAGCTATCTTTTTGCAGGAGACCATGCTAGGCGCTTGCCCCCTGCCCGCCCTCCCAGGGTATGAGGGTCTTGCGACCCCACCACCGCGGGATGGCCGGGCTGGGGGATGCGCGGTTTACACCCGGCATGATGTCTCCGGTTTCCTTTCTCTTTAGATACCTCTTTTCAGGCAGTGGCTGTGCAGCTGCACCTGGATAGGAGGTATACTATCATTTCTGCTTACATTCCACCGTCATCTGACTTCGACGCGGGGGATTTCCACCGCATCGTGGCACGGTTGCCGAGGCCCTATCTCTTGCTTGGAGATCTGAACGGCAGGCATCCTCTCGGGGAAGATTACTCCATAAATCCCAAGGGACAGGTCCTTGCCGATCTGATCGAAGAGCTTGAGATGGGTGTCCTAAACGTGGATGAGTTTACGCATCACTGTCCGAGAACCGCTTCATTTTCTTGCCTTGACCTATCTTTGTGCTCTTCGGATGCACAGCCTGATTTTGATTGGGGGGTGGTCGATGACCTCCATGGTAGTGATCACTTTCCCATTCAAATATCATTTTCAGGGCAACTGCCGCCTGAGAGACCACCTCGGTGGTGCTTGGCACGGGCGCGGTGGCCTGCATTTCAGGAAATGACTGAATTCTCTATCTCAGTCCAGGAGTTTAGGTCGGTAGATGAAGCCGTTGAGTTCTTCTCCGGTAACCTCATCGCCGTGGGCCTGACTACTATTCCTAGGACGTCTGGCCGTTTTGCACGCGGACCACTCCCATGGTAGTCGGCCGAGTGTGAGACGGCCCTTAAACAGAAGCGTTATGCCTACATGCGCTATAAGCGCCGCCCGAACGATTTCACTGTCGCTGAATTTCGTCGGGCTAGGGCTAGGTTCCGGTATATTTCGAAGCACGCCCGCCGCTCTTCTTGGCAGCCATACGTGTCTTCACTTAACGGGAAGACCCCTTTATCTGAGGTTTGGAAGCGACTCAAAAGGATTCGGGGCAAGTTCTCGCAGGACCCCCCTCCCGTTCTCCAGGAGAATGGGACCGCAATCTCGGACCCCGCGTCCGTGGTGGAATCCTTCGCGACCGCTTTTTCCGCATTCTCTAGATGGGATGCTGCTCCGCCAGCATTCAATGCACGTCTGCATGTCGCGGAAGGCCGCCGACTGGACTTTACCTCCAGAGGCGGAGAACCCTTCAACAACAAGTTTACTGCGAGTGAGTTGCACTCTGCTCTCGCTTCGTGCGCGGACACCGCCCATGGTCCGGACGATGTCCCGTACGCTATGCTTCGACACCTGGGTGAGCGAGGCATGGCCTTTCTCTTAGATTTGTTCAACAGGATCTAGGTGGAGGGTCTTCTCCCAGACTCCTGGCGAATCGCTACTGTGCTCGCCTTTCGCAAACCGGGGAGAGATCACTCTACTCCGACCGGTTTCCGCCCAATCTCTCTAACCTCTTGCGTGTGCAAGTTGATGGAGAAATTGGTAAATGTTAGATTAGCCTTTTTCCTGGACAGCGGAGGCCACCTGTCTTCTGCACAGTGCGGCTTCCGCAAGTTCCACTCCACGTCGGATGCTCTGCTCCGACTGGAAAATGCCGTCTGCGAGGCTTTCCTTCGTAGACAGCACTACGCCACGGTGTTTTTCGATCTGGAGAAGGCCTATGATGCCGCATGGCGATACGGTATCATGGATACTCTCCACACGATGGGGGCGAGGGGACGCCTCCCAATGTTTATTTCTGAATTTTTGCGAGATCGTCGATTCCGCGTAAGGGTGGGGGGAGCCCTCTCCGGACCAAATAAGCAGGAAGAAGGTGTCCCGCAGGGAAGTGTCCTCAGTGTCACACTCTTTCCCCTGAGCATCAACGGCATCACCTCGGTGCTGCCGGAAGATGTTCTCGCTACGCTCTACGTGAACGACCTTTCGATTTCTTTTGGCGCGGCCCAGATGTTAACTCTAGAGCGTCGACTCCAACAGGCATTGAACCGCGTCTCTCGCTTCCGAAGCTCACAGGTTTCGGTTTTCTTTGGCCAAGACTAAGGTGGTGCACTTCTGCCGCCATCCACGACTTCACCCCTACCCAGATTTGTTTCTTAATGAGGTGCGCCTGGATGTGGTGGAGTCGCACCGTATCATTGGTCTTGTATTCGACCGACGCCTCACCTGGGAGGCTCATATTCGCAGCCTTAGCGTCTCTTGTACCCGCGCCATGGATATTCTCCATTCCGTGACGTTCAGCGCTTGGGGCGCTGATAGGGCTACTGCCTTACTTTTTTATCGATCCTTTGTTCGTTCGAAGCTCGACTGCGGATGCGAGTTTTATGCATCCGCAGCCGAGCGTTTATTGCGGAAGGTAGATTCGATCCACCACACCGGCCTCCGCGTTGCGACAGGTGCTTTGCGCACTTTCCCCATTGAGAGCCTGTTGGTCGATGCCTGGAGATGCCACTCGCTCTGCGCCGCGTGCAGTGCATCACTAGCCTGTACGCGCGAGCCCGGCGCCTCCCTTAGTCGCCAACAGCTCTCACTGCATCCGCAGCTGATCTCGATGGTGCCTATGCCGCCGAGAGACACCAGTCATACCCTAAGCCCTTTGGCTTCAGGGCCAGGAAACTCCTTCGAGAGCTAGATATAGCTCTCTGGCCGGTGGCGCCCCTGGTTCTGCCCAGGACGCCACCCTGGAGGGTACAACATTTGGCTATTTGTCGCCACGCCTCTGCTCCCAAAGCTTGTACGGCGCCGGGAGTATTGCTTTCGACCTTTTTTGAGCACACATCTTGTCACGCTGGAACCGTGCCAGTGTATACGGATAGCTCCAAGTCCCAAGAGGGGGTCGGCTTCCACGCCGTACCCCCTCTGTTTAAAGTCAGCGGGGCTCTACCAGGCGCTGTGTCTGTCTTCACGGCAGAGCTGGTGGCAATACACCACTCGGTACGGGAGATTACGCGACGTGCCCGGTTCGGAGACCGGATTGTGATCTATAGCGACTCACAAAGTGCCCTGAGTGCTCTCATGGCAATGGAATTTTCGCATCCCCTGGTTCGTGATATCCGTGACGCCACGGTTTTGGCGAGCCGGGCAGTTGTCGAGATTATCTTCTGCTGGGTTCTTGGACATGTAGGAATTTTCGGGGAATGAGTGCGCCAATGAGGGCGCCAAAGAGTCCGCGAGGACTCTGCAACCGGACCAACGTTTCGCTCTTCCTCACACCGACTACATGGCAGGATTACGGGCAGCTCTTCGGACTGCTTGGCAAAGAAGATGGGAGACGGTCCAGAGGAACTTAAAGTTGCGTGCCATTGCGCCGCGACTGTTCCCATGGACCTATCCCCCAATGCCGCGATGGCTTTAGGTCGCTTTCTGTCGTCTCCGAATCTGACACAATCGTGTGACGCATCGTTATCTAATGGACGTTCGCCATCGCCCTACTGTGACGACTGCGTCGTCCCCCAGACTTTTTGGCACATTCTTGTCGAATGTTCCAGTCTGGGTGTTCTTCGCGCACGTTACCTGTCCCGGTACCAGGATGGGCGGGGTCGCTACCGCCTTATCGTTGTACTCGGGATGAGTGCGTGTAGATTGACTGGTGGACTTGTTGACTTTTGCGGCGATGCCGGCCTTCTCCCTTTTAATTAATTAGGTTTTGTTGGTTTTTGTTATTGGTTTTCTTTGTAGGTCGTACGCTCCTGCGCCGGTAGAGGGGGACCTCCCCCCGTCGCTGGAGCTTGCTTCCTAATTGTCATCTTCCCTTTTTACCTTTTTTTTTCAAATTTTTATTTTAAAGTAGCCTATAACTAGGCTGTTTGTTTGGGGCGACTTATGCCCAAGTGGGCAGTCGCCAGATAGCCTGTTAAAAAAAAATAATAATTCCACTCGGGTTGGGGACTCAAATGATTAGGAAGTAAAAGTTACACTGGCTGAAAAGGAGACATACGCAATCTCTACCATATCTAAATTTATTTCCCCAAGGAAATTTACAATGAAAACGATATGTACATATAAATATTTACAGAATAAGTAATTGCGAGAGAGCGCTGTCGGACTTGATTCAAAACAAAATATATTGGAGATCTTAGTGGCTACGTCAATCTCACAATAACTCACCAAGTTAGATTCCTTTAATACCAAATGATATTTGAGATCTTATTGGCCACGTCAGCCGCTCAATAACTCCAAGTTACAGACTCCTTTAATGCAAATATATATTTGAGATTTTAAATCCGCGGAAAGGAGTGGAGGGAATGAAAGGATAAGGCCTCTTTCAAACCAAACTGGCTCTGACTTTCACTCGAGTTTCTCTATCGAGCTTATTCACCCAAATGGTCAGCAGCGGTGGTTCTCCAATTTACAAGTGGATGTAGGTCAGCCAAATAGACCCATAAAATCTGCTGCCAAAGACTGGGTCGGGATGCCAAACGACGCGTGGCGACTGCCACAATAAATCCGCCTGGTGGCAAACTTATTGAATAATTTGAGCCTTGATTTAGCGGGCGAAAGGTGGGCTTTAATTTAATATTTGAAATCTTTATTTTCAATATTAATATCAACAAAATATATATCCTGCAACAAGAGAAAAAACTAGAAAACAATGATACAATAAAAAAATCTATACTTCTAATATCTATCTGTCCCAATCCCCCTTCCTAGCGAAAGGCACACACTTCTATCATAAACAAGGAAAAGTAGGGCAAATGGATATACTAAGGCAAAGTGGTGAGTAATCCATAGTGAACAAAATGGGAAGAATGGCTCCCAAATCTACTCTTCACACATCAGCCATCCACCACAACGGAAACAGAATATCTTGGACTTAATTTTGACAAATGAAGATAAATTACTTAAGAATATGCACCGCCGAACGCTTGAGAACAGCGATCATAATATAATTCGATTCAAGCTAAGTATTCCTAACTATGTTGACGAGAGCTCTTATTTCAGTCCGAATTTTTTTTTTTTAGCGTTTGCTTAAATGTTGAAATTTGGTCGAAATCTTGCTCAGCTAATGTATAATGATTTCCAGCGTTCTTTCTTCACTATAAAGAACGAAATAGTGCGTTAGGAACTAACAATGGTGGGCACAACTAATCAAAAAGCTCACGTTAAAGCGTTAATTATTTTATAAAAGGGGTCTTGTTGCCCTACGAGTTAGACTACAACGTTGGATAGAAGGGGGCTAACAAAGGGCAGATGCACAATCTGTTGTTCCACATCAGCCTGGGGTACAGCTTTTCCAGAAGCTGTAATGGTAAAGGACTCGCGAATGCTTGGCTGGCGTGATTTCTTGACACATGGAGGTTAAAACAGTCTGCCGCTGAAATCATGAGATGAACTTGTCTTGAGTAGGTCCTCTATGTGCTCCTTGAGATCATTACTTCCCTTGACTTGAACATAAAGTAGTCGTCCTGGTGGAAACGACTCCTGAGATTCTTCCGTTTGACCGGCCAACTGCGCCCGGAGTTTTGCTTCCGGGAAGCGTACGGCCATTGCCGTGAGAGGCTTCTCTACAAAGAGGGACCCGCATCTCCTCCTAGCTAGGCCTGGAGGGCACATTCTTTCAATGGAATTGCCGCGGACTCCGGGCCAACTAGGATGAGCTACGGAGGTTCGTCTCCCGTTTTCCCTTGGTTATATTTTTGTAGGAGACCATGCTGGGCGCGTGCCAGGGTTATAAGGGTTTTGCGACCCCACCACAACGGGAGGGGGGGGGGGGCAGGAGGATTCGCAATTTTAACCCGGCATAGTGTCTCCATTCATCTCTTTGCTTTGAATACCTCCTTTCAGGATGTAGCTGTTCACCTGAATAAGGGATATAGTGTTATTTCTGCGTATATCCCACCGTAGCCCACTTAGACGCGGGGGACTTCCACCGCGTCGTGGCACGGTTGCCGAAGCTCTTTCTCTTGCTTGGGGATTTGAACGGTAGATACCCCCTCTAGGGAGACTACTCGATCAATCCCAGGGGTCAGGTCCTTGTCGACCTGATCGACGAGCTGGAAATAGGTGCCATAAATGTGGATGGGTTTACGCATCACTGCCCGAGAACCGTTTCATTTTAGTGTCTTGATCTATATCTGTGCTCTCCGGATGCACAGCCTGATTTTCGAGGGGTGGGAGGGAGGGGGCAGTCGATGACCTCTACGGTAGTGATCACTTTCCCATTAAAATATTATTTTATGGACCGCTGCTACCTGAGAGCCCATCCTAGTAATGCTTGGCCTAGGCCCAGTGGTCCGCATTTCAGGAAATGACATATATCTGTCTCAGTCGATGAGTTTAGGTAGGTGGATGAGGCCGTTTAGTTCTTCTCGGGTAACATCATTGGCGTGGGCCTAATTACTATTCCAGGAACATCCTGCCACTTTTCACGCCAACCGCTTCCGTGGTGGTCAGCTGAGTGTGAGACGCCCCTCGAACAGAGGCGTTATGGTTACATGGCCTATAAACGCCGCCCAAACGATTTCCCTGTCAGTGAATTTTGTCGAGCTAGGACTAGGTTCCGGTATGTTTCGAAGCACGCCCACCGCTCCTCCTGGCGGGCATACGTGTCTTCATTTAACGGGAAGACCTCTCTAGCAGAGATATAGAAGCGAGTTAAGAGAATTTGGGGCAAGTTCTCGCAGGAGCCCCCTACCGTTGTCCAGGAGAATGGGACAGCAAACTTGGACCTCGCGTACGTGGCGGGGTCTTTCTCGACCGCTTTATCCACATTCTCTAGCCGGGATGCTGCTCCGCCAGAATTTAATTTAGCTCGTGATATCGCGGAAGGCCGCCAACTGAACTTTATTTACAGAAGCCGAGAATCCTTCAACGACTGGTTTACATTTAGTGAGTTGGCTTCCGCTCTCGCTTAGTGCGCGGACACAGCCCCTGGTACGGACGATATCATGTACGTCTTGCTTCGACACTTGAGTGGGCAAGGCATGCTCTTTCTGTTAGATTTGTTCAACAGGATCTGGGTAGAGGGTATCCTCCCAGACTCCTGGCGAATTTCAACTGTGCTCGTGTTGGGCAAACCGGGGAGAAATCGCTCAACCTTGGCCGGTTTCCGCTCAATCTCTCTAACCTCCTGCGTATTCAAATCGTTGGAGAAATTGGTAAATGTTAGATTAACCTTTTTTTCTGTATATCGGAGGCCACCTGTCTTATGAACAGAGTGGGTTCCGCAAGTTTCACTCCACCTTGGATACTCTGTTCCGACTTAAAAATGCCGCCTGCGAGACCTTCCTTCGTAGACAGCAATGCGCTACAATGTTTTTTGATCTGGAGAAGGCCTATGATACCGCATGGCGATACGGTAGCATGGAGGTTCTCCACACGATGGGGCGAGGGAACGCCTCCCAAACTTTGTATCTGAATTTTTGCGATATCGTCGATTCCGTGTAGAACCCTGTCCGGCCGAATTGAGATGGAATAGTGTCCCCAGTGACATACTCTTTGCCATAAGCATCAATGGCATCACCTTGGTGCTGCCAGAAGATTTTCTCGCTACGCTCTACGTGGACTACTTTTCAAACTCTTTTGGCACGGCCCAGCTGCCAACTCTGGAGCGTCGACTCCAACAGGAATTGAACCGCGTCTCTCGATATGCTGAAGCGCACAGGCTTTGGTTTTCTTTGGCCAAGACTAAGGTGATGCACTTCTGCCGCCATCCACGATTTCACCCTGACCCGGACTTGTTTCTAAATGGGGCTCACCTGGAAGTGGAGGATTCACACCGTTTCCTTGGTCTTGTATTTGACCGACGCCTCACCTGGGAGGCTCATATTCGCAGCCTTAGGGTCTCTTGTTATCACGATATGGATATTCTTCCTTTCGTGACGTTTAGCACCTGGGGCGCTGATGGGACTACCACCTTACTTTTGTATCGATCCCTAGTTCGTACGAAACTCGACTACGGATGCGCATCTTATGCATCCGCAGCGGAGCGTGTATTACCGAATGTGGACTGGATTCACCACCCCTGCCTTCCCTTGTCGAACGGTGCCTTCCGTACGTTCCCCATTGAGAGACTACCCTTCGATGCTGGGAAGATGCCACTCGCTTTGCTCTGAGCACAGTGCATTATTTGCCTGTACGCGCGAAACCGGCGTCTTCCTCAGTCGCCAACAGTTCTCACTGCTTCTGCAGCTGATCTCGGCAGTGCCAATGCCGCCGAGAGACGCCATTCATACCCTAAGCCCTTTGAGTTTAGGTCTAGGAAACTCCTTCAAGAGCTTCTTTTAGCTCTTGGACCGGTGACGCCCCTGGTTCTGCCCAGGACGCCACCCTGGAGGGTACCACATTTGACTATTTGTCACCTTGCCTCTATTCCCAAAGCTTCTACAGCGCCGGGAGTATTGTGTTCGGCCCTTTTGGAGCACACCGCTTCACGCTGGAACCGTGCCAGTATATACGGATGGCTCCAAGTCCCAAGAGGGGGTCAGTTTCCATGCCATATCCCCTCTGTTTGAATCATCGGGGCTCTGCCACGCGCTGCGTCTGTCTTCACGGCCGAGCTGGTTGCAATACAGCTCACGGCACGGGAGATAACGCGACGTTCCCGGTTCGGAGACTGAATTGTGATTTATAGCGACTCAAGTTTTGGTTCCTGAACATTTAGAAATTGCAGGGAATGAGGGCGCCAAAGAGTACGCGAGGACTGCGCGACCAGGCCAAAGTTTGGCTCTTCCTCACACCGATTACATGGCAGGAATATGGGCAGCCCTCCGGGTTGCTTCCCATGGAGCCACCCCCTAATGCCGCGACGGCTTTAGGTTGCTTTCTAGCGTCTCCGAATTCGGCACACTCGCGGGACGCACCGCTATTTGATGGAGCGGTCCTCTGCACCTTATTGGGACGATTGCGTTGTCCCTCAGACTGTTTGGCACATTCATGTTAAGTGTCCTAGTTTGGGATATCTTCGCGCACGTTACCTGTCCCGGTACCGGGACGAGTGGGATTGTTACCGCTTATCCCTTGTACTCGGAACTGGTTCTGTGAACACTCACGTGTGGATTATACATGCGACTTTTTGGAGGAGACTGGCCTCTATTTTATTTTACTCTGTTCTGTAGGTCGCATGTTCCTGCTAGGGGGGAAGGGGCAGGCGGTACTACCCATGACGCCGGAGCGCGCTTCCTTCTTGTTGCCTTATCTTGTTTTTTGTTTTATTTGTTGTTGCTGTTGTTCCATTGTCTAAGCCTTTGTTCTTCTTTTCATCTTTCTTTTTGTTATTTACATATTGTTATTTTTTTTAATCTAGCCTAGTTATAGTCTGTAGTGTGATTACGGCAACATTTGCTCTAGGAGTCAGTCGCTAGATGGGCTCTAAAAAATATCTTCTTGTTGAGATCCAGTGGCATGATTGGTTCCAGCATCAACGATGTCAACACATGTTGTACAGATGCCATAATTAGTTTATTTCTTATAAAATCTGAAATTTGCTATTTATGAAACTTTGTTTTATTATAATAAAAACCACGCAGTGGATTACATGAATTTGTTTCTATTCTCATTTCGAAACAGTGTAACAGTACACAACATCTAATTACTGCCTAATACAACCTGAGAGCGCCGCTGTCATTCTTGTACACTTGGCAAGGAGAAGGTAACTCTGATTCCAAATTACCCCTGCTGCCCTGCAGAGTATGCCTCTTTAGGCAAAGGCTAAGAGAATGAACTAAATACAAACCACCCACTGCCTTGTAGGGTTTGTATAAATAAATGAAGGCTATGGAACCTAATCCAAAGTAAAAAGGCGTATTTGCTGACACGTTATGGCGATTATCTCTCTAATAGAGGAGTTTTCAGCCAGAAGCTGAGACCTGTTTCGCTGGCAGTCGTCTCTCATCTGCCCCACTCGATCCCAGTGTTGCATGTTCCGAGGGTGTTTATCTGAGGCGCAACAGATAATCCATCAAATATGCGTAAATAAGGAAGGGTTTTAGTTCCATCTGCCAATGGAGCTAAAGCGACGGTGGCAGTCGTGAAAGTTGGGATACATTAGTTTGACCTCTGCACATAGGCGGTCCGAGCGTGATAGTCGCAGCAGCATCGACAGCTGGGTGACTATGCTCTGGGTCAGCTGAACGGACGACCAAGCAACCCTATTCAGGGACATCACTGCTTACCTCGAAAGGGTACGTTTCTAGAAAATTTAAGGTAAACAAATGCTCACCCAGATCCACATCTGGATTTCCATACAGTTGTATCAACTTTAGATAGAAGGGAGTAGGAAAAGAGGCAAAGAAAAAATAAAAGCGTAGGCAGGCTGCGACCAGCTTCCCGCTGGACCACTGTTAGCGAGCGGCGAAACCACTCTGTCATATTGAGTCTAAAACGAGACATTCAAGCGAAGCTTTTAAGCCGCTCGATTACACTTCTCGCGCGATATTCAACCCACGTCCTAGAAGCGGAGCGTATTTTGAAGAAATGAAGAGAGCCCCATTTGGAAATGTTGTCCAAGCGCTAACGACCCCCCTTCCGTGTCTGAGCACCATTGTAGATAAAGGGGAGTAGGAAAGGGACAAAGAAAAAATAATAGCGGAGGCGAGTTGAGAACAGCTTTCCGCGTCTTTGGACCACTGTTTGCGAGGTACGAAACCACTCGGCCATCCTGAGTCTAAAAAAGACTCATTCAAGCGAAGTTTTTAAGCCGCTTGCTTACGTGACGTGAGCTGATCAAAATTGCGCATCACAGTAACTTTGTCTTCGACGGTGGGTTAATCTCGACACTCGAAACAAGGTGTCCCAAGAAGGAGAGTTGCGAGATACTAAAAAGACACTTAGAAGTGTTGAGTACGATACCGTACTCTTAAAGGTGAGAAAAGAATTGACTAGGGTGATCCTCGAGCGAGGAAGATGCTATTAGCAGGTTATCAATGTAGAAAAAAACAGGGGAAGATCTCTCAGAACTTGGTCCATGAAACGTTGGATGGTCTGACCAGAATTTTGCTAACCATAGGGCATTTTGATCATTTCAAAAGCGCCAAACGGAGTGGTGATGGTAGTCTTTCAAATATCGTCCGGGTGGAAAGCACTAAACCGATCCAGGCGAGAAAATATTGAATTTGACAGCTTTTATGACCTTTCCTGACCCACTCTTCATCGAATAACTTTGGCTAGTATAATTTAGCAATCTTTTCGAGCGTATTAGCTCTTATTTTAACTTGATTTTTAATGGAAGGGGGTTTTCAGAGAAGTTGGTATATTCATGGCTATAGAAAAATTGGTAATCACAACCAGAATGACCATTTTACGCGACATGGGGTGATATTTCAGTCAACTCGAACAAATTTCGAGCAGCATTTTCCATATGTGAATCAGAACCAAAATCAGCGTTTGAATCAAAGTCACTTAGTTGACCAACTTAATGAAAACGACTGTCCATTTTATCTTCGGAACAACCTGGTTCAAGGTTCAGGTAACAATGATGCTAGGTAGTCCATTATTATAGTGTTCATACATTTGCCTTTTAATTATTCATGATAATATAGCAATGCCCTCTGCGGCATCTTATATATATATATATATATATATATATATATATATATATATATATATATATATATATATATATATATATATATATATATATATATATATATTATGTATAACTTAATAATTCATTCATTTATTTTATGTAACCTTTAATAATTCAATTATTCCGCGACGAGAAAATGATTTCATTTAACGCACTGATACAAACAACAGCTCTTAGAATTTCACGCACATACAAACACGCATTTCACCACTTGTAAAATAACGCGAATTGATTCTCTCATTTGTGTTCGCGTCGCCATCATATTAAGCCCCAATTCACTAATTATTATAGTAAAACGATTACATTCGCTACATCAAAAATCATTTTCAATTTACAAAATTCATACGTCACACTTCATCTCGTCACGCGAAGTTATTTCCAACTCAAGTTCAACCGTGCCTTATTAAATGTAATTCAACTTATAATAATTTGTTTATATATATATATATATATATATATATATATATATATATATATATATATATATATATGTATATATATGTATATATATATATATATATATATATATATATATATATATATATATATACATATATATATATATATATATATATATATATATATATATATATATATATATATATACATATATATATATATATATATATATATATATATAAATATATATATATATATTTATATATATATATATATATAAATATAATATATATATATATATATATATATATATTTATATATATATATAAATATATATATATATATATATATATATTTATATATTATATATATATATATATATATATATATATATCTATATATATATATTATATATATATATATATATATATATATATATATATATATATATATAAATATATATATATATATATATATTTATATATATATATATATATATATATATATATATATATATATATATATATATATATATATATATATATATATATATATATATATATATATATATTTATATATATATATATATATATATATATATATATATATATATATATATATATGTATATATATATATATATATATATATGTATATATATATATATATATATATATATATATATATATATATATATATATATATATATATATATATATGTATGTATATATATATATATATATATATATATATATATATATATATATATATATATATATATATATATATATATATATATATATATATATGAGGAATTAAACCACATGCTTCGAAGACAATTTAATTCAGAACAGTTTCGGTGTATCTCACACCCTTTTTCAACTGACACTGGATAGAAAATATAAGAAAAGTGCATACAAGACTAACACAAGGTCAGGTCGTGAAAGGTCCCCTCTTTTTTCCCCAATCCCCTACTTGTGGCTAATCTGGAGGGGGGGGGGGTTAGGCCTAAACATATTGAAGGGCTGAAATTTTACTATTTTGTTTATTTGCTTTCTTATTACAGGATTAAAAGAAAATTGACCCTCAGATAGATTTAAATAAGGAACTGACAATATCAAGCTCGATTCTACGATTCTACCATTTTACTTCCATTGAAATCGATCATATGATTCTTGTCTCTAACATGACAAAATATTCCACTGCTTTCACTGCCCACTCTAATATCTCTTTTGTGTTCATACAATCTCTTGTCTAGATTTCTCCCCGTTTCCCCTATATAAACTTTATGGCAATCGTTGCATGGTATTACATATACTCCTATGTTAATATGTTCTTTCGGCCCTTCAATATGTTTAGGCCTAACCCCCCCCCCCCCCCAGATTAGCCACAAGTAGGGGATTGGGGAAAAAGAGGGGATCTTTCACGACCTGACCTTGTGTTAGTCTTGTATGCACTTTTCTTATCTTTTCTATCCAGTGTCAGTTGAAAAAGGGTGTGAGATACACCGAAACTGTTCTGAATTAAATTGTCTTCGGAGAATGTGGTTTAATTCCTCATCTTTTCTTGCGATATTGCATTAATTTTCATCATATATATATATATATATATATATATATATATATATATATATATATATATATATATATATATATATATATATATATATATATATATATATATATATATATATATATATATATATATTTATATTCTTTAAAAACTGGTTGTATATATTTCCATCTCACGTGAGAAGCGTTTCTTTTGGCCTACATTATTCATAATAATGTAGGCCATATATATACTATTTTCTTTAAAAACTAGTTGCATTTATTTTCCATCTCACGTGAGAAGCGTTTCTTTTGGCCTACATTATTCATAATAATGTAGGCCATATATATATTATTTTCTTTAAAAACTAGTTGCATTTATTTTCCATCTCACGTGAGAAGCGTTTCTTTTGGCCTACATTATTCATAATTCAAAAATCCCTTCAATCAATCAAAGTTTATGCCTGTAGAATATTGTATCATATGATAGCTATCTAGGTCAACGATATACTACTTAACCTTTGCATAAATTGTTGCCCAGACCCGGGATCGGGTTGTTTATGAATCCCAACCTGAATTAGATCAATGGCCCATCTAATAATATTACTATTTCTCAGGTTCGAGGAAATTCGAGCACCTCTGACGACCGGGCAGAGCGTTGAGAGGTTCGATCATCTTTATCCAGGTCACTCGAGGCTCAATACAGAGGATAGAGGCTGACATCTAAAGGTTAATGCTGCACCAAGGATCACAGAGCGAACACAGGTAGAGTTTGGGGAATCAAAGGAGCAAGTCACGCTCTGGTTCACAAAAGAGAAACCAACGATGACATCCGATGCAAAAAGTGAGAGGCAGAATTATTTTCAAACTTCTTCCAACTATTCTCACCATCTTCCACACCATCAGGTCCAATGCTGGTACCATCAAAGGTACGGTCACAACGCTGTACACAGCATTGTAACCACCATTATGCTTTTTCCCACACTGCGCCTAGTAGTCTCTCAAAACATAATGGGGTTTTCACCAAATCTACTCAAAGGTGTTGGTATCACAACAAATATGGCGCATCGGCTGTAAAATGCCTACAACCTTGCACATATTTGTAACCAGTACCTACACCTTCACCTAATCTCACTTCCCCACTCCTCGCACATCACTCTTCGTCACCAAACTCTCCAAATTTTCATTCTTCAACTTCCACCTCAAATTCTCCTTCTTTAAACTAGAAAGGCATGGGACAAAAGGGTCTACATCCCTTGCCTACACCTCATTTCCTCAGGTTGGTCCCCTATATCGTATTTTTGACCTACTTTCTGTTTATTCATTCCTGGTGGACACTGGTGCTGAATGCAGTGTCATACCAATTTCTAAGGCTGACAAAGCTTCTGCCCCTTCAGATTTAGTTCTGAAGGCGGCCAATTCGACCAATATTAGGACCTATGGAAGGCGTGACCTTCAAGTCTCACCCTGCCTCCGTACGGTTTTTCGATCGACTTTTATCATTGCCGAGGTAGATTGTCCAATATTAGGCCTCAACTTTCTTTTGTCTCACGACCTCTTGGTCGATTCTCGTCAACGCAAGCTTGTCGACCGCAAAACTCTCCTCACTGTCTCAGATTCGTACTCACTTTCTCAGAGTTCCATCCTCTCTATTCGTCTTCAGGAGTACGGCATCGTACTAAACGCCTCCAAGTGCCTCTCTGGTGTCCCGCACTCTCATTCTTGGGGCACCATGTCTCGAATGCAGGGATTAGCCCACTCGAAGATAAAGTTACCGCGATGCGAAACTTTTCTCGTCTTACATCGCGCAAACAACTCAGGAATTTCTGGGGCATTGTAAATTTCTACCACAGATTGATCACTAAATGTGCTCAGGTCATGCAACCTATCAACTCTATGCTCACCAAGACCAAAGAGAACTCTCCTCTTGAATGGTCTGCCGAGGCGTGCGATTCATTCTCTCGCACCAAAGAGGCTATTGCCCGCGCTGTGGAATTGACTCATCCTTCTCCAGGAGCCCCCATCAGCGTCGCCTCCGATGCATCCTCAACCACGTAGGTGCAACTTTGCAGAAGAAAGTTGGTGACCAATGGTAACCTCTAGCTTTCTTCTCTCGCGTTCTTACACACCCTCAAAAGAGATATTCAACGTTATATCGAAAACTCCTCGGAATATATCTCGCTGTCCGCCACTTAGGCCATCATTTGGAATGGCGTGAACTTACCATTTTTACTGACCATAAGCCCTTGGTCGGTGCATGTTCGTCTCGTAGTACTTCGTCAGTACACACTGCAGTTGACACCTGTCATCTTGACTTCATCCTGCAGATGACGAACGATATTCGCTACGATCCTGGCTCTTCAAACGTCGTACCGGACGCGCTCTCTCGCATTTCATTGATTTCCTGCACTGCGCCCATCGATCATGCAACAATAGCGCTTGCCCAGGAACGAAATGAAGACACGCAAACACTGCGTCACTCTTCTCAACTCGTCGTTCGTAAGATCGACTTGCGGGACAGTCCTTCCAGGCGTATCCTGGTTGACTATTCAATTCCCTCGTTCTCTCATTCCTCTCGCTTCCCGTCGGCATATTTTCGACCAAATTCATGCTCTCTCTCATCCTGGCGTCAATGCCACATGCAAGCTCGTTGCACAACGCTTCGTTTGGCCAGGTATGAATGCCGCCGTGGCCAAATGGACTCGCTCATACCTGCCATGACAGCGTGGTCAGGTTCACCGCCACACAAAAGCTCCACTGGTCCCCTTTCCTCTTCCTTCGTCACGTTTGACGCCGTTCACGTCGATCTAGTAGCTCCTCTTCCTTACTCCCGTTGTTGCAATTATCTTCTTACAATAATCAATAATTTATTCGCTGGCCAGAGGCGGTTCCTATCTCGGACATCAGAGCTTCCACTGTCGCTCGAGCCTTCGTCTCACCATGGGCTGCTCGTTTTGGTGTTCCCTCAACGATCATAACTGATCGTGGCAGCCAGTTTGAATCCCACCAATGGGATGCACTCATATCAGTGCTTGGCTCCTTTCGCCTTCGAACTCCAAGCTATCATCCCCAGAGTAACTCTAAGGTAGAACGTCTGCATCGGACCATCAAAGCAAGCTTACGCTCCACCGATCCAAACATCACTTGGGTGGACAAGCTATAGCAATGCCCTCTGGGCATCCCTATAATAAAATCCTCCTGGGGAACTTAAATATATATATCATCATTTATTATGTATAAAATCAAATCATTCAATTCTTTTACTTAACTTTGTAAATTTAAACATTTATGCAAATTATGTATAACTTATAAATTAATTAATTCATTCATTTATTTTAGTTAACTTTATGTCAATACAATCATTCAATTAATTTATCGATGGCTTTTCGCAATTCAATTATTTTATGTAACGGTTAATAATTCAGATATCCTGTGACGAAATACTGATTTCATTTAACGTACTACTGGTTCAAACAACATCTCTTAGAATTTCAGGCACACACAAACACACGCTTTCAGCTCAACCAAATTGAACAGGAGTATTCCTCATTCGTCTCTCGCCATTCTCAGCATAAAGGTCGGTAATCATTCCTTCAATATTTAGTCATTTAATTCCAAACAAATCATACTTAGTTTAATTCCTCATCCTCTCACACTTATTCTCTGTAAACTGCCATACGAGATTAGGTCCTAATTCTGGTTACTTCTCGCATTGCAGACCCCAATTCAGTCCATCATTGTCTTCTTCGTTTTCACTTGCATTCCACATTATACTTTATTTCACATATTAGTTACTTTACATCTTGTTACTTTAAATCAGTTACTTTATTATATTTACTTTACCGCATCATACATTGTATTCCTAATTCAATTCTCATTGTGCATTCGTTAATTTTGAATATATTTAAATTTGTTTATTTGTTTTCCTTCCACCTTAGTAAGATTTATAAGTTTATTTCACTTTAGCCGTAGGCCTAAACATTAGCAGACGACGATTCTATTTAAACTCAAAATTTATGGCAATGGTTTTCTAATAGCTATTTAGGCTGATTTATTAAACAAAAAGAAATCCCATTAATAACTAAATACCATAAAGTGGTGCCCAAAGTTTAATAATCTCCCGTCAATTAATAAATAAGTTTAAACGTTAAAATAATTCTTGAACTCCACGCGTCAATTTTCTGAAAGCCTCGCTTGAAGCGCATTTTCGATTCACGTGTTCATTTTTTTTATATCGCGTGTTATCTTTAGCATCCTTCCAATTGTCATAATTCACGTCATTTTAATTTAATACTATCCCCTATATACAACAAGTGGACAATTTCCTTTATTTCTCATAATTATTTTTCAATTCTTTACATTCCTGTGCTCGTGAATAATTTCTACACACACACACACACGTGCACACAGCCACAGCTACTTGACTCACATCAACACATTCATTCAACCAGCACATGTACACATAAAACATAATGACTATGATGGATCAAACACACCAAATAAGGACATCTGTTAGCGGCCAACCCGATCATGAACAACCGTCTGCCTCGAACCACCATCAGCTCACACACAAACAACCACATGCGTACCTCTCGCTTCCCGTTTATGATCCTGCAAACCCAATTGCATGGTTGGAAGTCTCGTCCCTCCTCCTTAAACCTCAGAACAACACCGAGGAAGAGAAAGTTGCAGCAATAATCCAGTGGTGGCCCATAAGTACCTTTATTCAATTCAGAGAAGTGCTAATTAACGGGGAACAGGCTGGTGTTCTAGACCGCCTGAAAGAGGCTTGCCTCAACAAATACAGTAGGTCCCAAATAGACGACCTGAGAGAGCTCCTGAATACTCAGGAAATGGGAGATAAGAGTCCTACTTCTTTTTTAACTCATCTGAAGGACCTTATCAGGGTAAAAGGTGCTCAAATCGAACTTTTTAGCCCTCACCTCACTGAGATTTTCATGAGAGGAGTCCCCGAGGGAATCAGACCACTAATCCTAAGTTCGAACCACACGAGCATTGAGGAGGTTGCTTCAGCCGCAGACAAATTGTACAAGATTCTTTACGTGAATTGAGGCAACGGCCAAACTCACGGCCCAGTTAACAATCTCTCAATTTCTCAGGTTCGAGGAACGTCGAGCTCCTCCGACGAACGGGCCGAGCGTTCAAGGGTTCCATCTTCTCTATCGAGGGACCTTGAAGCTTCAATACGGAGGATGGAAGCCGACATCCAGAGGTTAAAACTGCAGCGGGAACCACAGAGCGAGCACGGACATGGGATTAGCGATCGAAGGCGCAGGTCCCGCCCTGGTTCACAAAAGAGAAACCAACGAGGGCATACCAATGCAAGAGGTGAGAGACAGCAAACGTTTCCTTTTCCTCTCATTCAACTCAGTGGTGCTGGTACCACAACAAATATGGTGCACAAGCTCTAAAATGCTTGCAACCGTGCACATATTTGGACCCAGTACCTCCTTCAAATCTCAACCCTCCAGTTTTCTCACTTCACCCAACTCAACCACTTTCTCCAAATCCTCAAATTTCAATTTCCCAACCTTCAAATTATTGCATTCCTCTCACTCCAGCCTCTTAATCACTTCCTTTAAACTAACATCTCAAAGGATTAACAAACGATAAACACCTCAGATCCTTTAAACTAACATTTCAAGGGATGAACAATAAACGATATAAGGGTCTACATCCCCTGCCTACACCTCATTTCCTCAAGTAAGTCATCACTTTTGTATTTTGACCCACACTCAATCCTCAATTTATGGCAGCACGCCATAAATTCATTCAGCACTCATATAGTGCTCTGGCAACACGCCTTTAATTCTCTCGCACTCACATAGTGCTCTGGCAACACGCCATCAATTCTCTCGCATTCACATAGTGCTCTGGCAACATGCCACTACGTCACTCACACACGGCTATGACAACACGTCATCAAATCGCTCGCACTCACATAGTGCTCTGACAACACGCCATCAAACCGCTTATACCGAAAATGTTCACCTAGAACGACTATAACCTCATTCTCCTCCTACTATACACCTTTATGGTACAGTATTCCCTCAAAACAACTTCAACCACAACTTTTTAACCACCCCTGCTACTCCAACTCCACCTTCTGTTTTGCTGCCTCCTATTCCTTTGTTGCAGGAACCCTCGTCGGCAGCAGAAGTGGTCAGTCAAGAGCGAATCTCTCCCCCACTAGTCACTCCCTCAGGGGACAACGAGACTCAAGGCTCCTACATCCCGCTTGACGCCATCTCGGAAGGAACCAACAAGCGGATCACCTTTGCTCCATAATCCTTCTCTCGTGCCATTGCCTCATCCAACGCTACTGGCACTGCCACAGCAAATATATGTCCCCGTACCCTCAGCCAAACAAATGGTACTGTCAGCACACGCTCTGGCCGCGTCGTCAGGAGGCCTCGTCGGTACTCGGACTTGTAATCTCAAAATAGAAAAAGGATGGGGGTAACCTTCTTAGGGGGGGAGTGTTATAGCAATGCCCTCTGGGCATTCCTATAATAAAATCCTCCTGGGAAACTTAAATATATATATATATATATATATATATATATATATATATATATATATATATATATATATATATATATATATATATATATATATATATCAGGAATATGAAGACATATGCGATAATTTTCCGGACGTTTCGGTCATTAACGATGACCATCATCAGCGAATTCTTATAACGGTGAAGCTGTTACTCCCAGCTTCACCGTTATAAGAATTCGCTGATGATGGTCATCGTTAATGACCGAAACATCCGGAAAATTAAATGTTTAACAGAAATCCCAAGGCGAGGAAAATAGCTGGTATCATCCTTTTTATTTACCGGCGACATTTCGACCACAATACGGTCATCTTCTTAGGCCTAAAATACAAATAAACGAGCAAAATATTTCGCACTGTTAAGAGAGCACACTGCTAAATGTACATCTAGAACTTTACTAGCTAGTATTAGTTTTGAGAAGCGTTTCCTTTGGCCTACATTATTCATAATTCAAAAATCCCTTCAATCAATCAAAGTTTATGCCTGTAGAATATTGTATAATATCATAGCTATCTATGTCAACGATATAGGATTCAACATTAGCATAAATGATATGAATACCGCTAAATGAATATTTCTGCCCATCATGTATAACTTCTTATGTACTTTTGTTGAGTCTCTGTTAAGATTAGTGGTGCACGACTTTGTTAGCTATTACTACTAGATTATTAAAAATAGCGTGGTGTATGGGGGTGTTACACGTCCATAATTAAAGGGTGGGGGTGGGGCGAAGCTATATATTTTGAAATTCCCTTCAAAATTTTATAATACAATATGATGTGACTCTAAAACGCAAAAATGGTTAAGAAAAATCGTGGGCCAGTAATCTTTACTATTACCCTCTTGTTAAATGTTCTCTTAGTACAAAAAGTCACTGCTATAGCTCTTGACCATAGGTTGTCATTTCCATATTACCTCATGCCCTATACATGGATGCACTTTATGGGAGGGTTTTGACGGATCCGGATGACCTTTGAAGGCCCTTGCGGCTTTTGTCATCGGCGAAATTGTTATTGTTATGCTATGTACAGCCGGAGAGAGATGAGGTGATGTCGGCTATGTACGGCAATGAATAAAGGTAAGGGGATTGTTATGGCGTTTAAGGCTCTGTAATTTCCAACGGCTCTGAATTCCCCGGGAGTTCATTTGGAAACAATATGGAGTGTGGAGCCCAAGGTGTAGATGAAGGCCTACAAATGCCAGCATCCATCATGAATTAGAATTCCTCACGCAGGTCAGGGGAATGCAGGTCCTCCTGACGTCTTTATCCGATGCACCACTTATGTTTGATGGGCCTATCCTTCGAACGTGCAAGGATGAGGTCGGGAAACTCCTGCAGGCGCTGGAATGGGGGCTCGGTGGTTGGGAGACGACTAGAAAGGAGGGGAATCTGAGGTGAATATGAATCTGAAACAGTGAGTAAAGTTTTGCGATTAACAAGCTTGCGGTGACGAGAATCGACAAAGAGGTCGTGAGCTGAAAGAAAATCGAGGACCAATATTGGACAATCTACCTCGGCCATGAAAAAGGTCCGTGAAAAAACTCTACGGAGAGTGAGTGAGACTTGAAGGTTACGCCGTTGATAGGTCGTAATATTGGTCGAATTAGCTGCCTTCAAAACTAAATCTGAAGGAATACAAGATTTATCGCCATTAGAAGTTGGAATAACACTCCATTCCGCACCAGTGTCTACCAGGAATGAGAAACCAGAAAGTGGGTAAAAAATGCGAAAAGGAGGACCTACCTGAGTAAGTGATGTGAGTGCAGGGGATGTAGACCCTTTTGTTCCATGCCTTTCTAGTTTAAAGGAGATTTTGAGGTGGAAATTGAGGATTTAAAATGTGAAGTTTGGTTGAGCTGAGTGATGTGAGGAGAGTGGGGAGTTGAGATTAGGTGAAAGAGATACCGATTGTAAATATGTGCACGGTTATAAGCATTTTACAACTTGTGCACTATATTTGTTATGGTACCAGCACCATTGAGTTGGTTAGTAAAAGTTACATTATGCTTTGGGAGACTACTAGGCGCAGGATGGGAGAAAACACAATGGTGGTTACAAGGATGTGTACAGCGTATAGCCTTGTTACCATATCTTTGAAGGTACCAGCAGACACTCTTTCGTTGTGTAAGGTTATGGTGAGAATAGGCGGAAGAAGATTGTGAAAATTGCTGCGTCTCGCATTTTGTTTTGAGGTTCCTTCGTTGGTTTCTTTTACGGGAACTCAAACGGGTCCTATCTCTCCGCTCACCATACCCGTGCCGTCGACAGACATCACTCTCTATCCTCGATAACATGGCTGCTAAATCCGCCATTAGGGTAGATATAATTTCGCCACGCTCCGTTCGTTCGTAAGCAGACCCTGACGTTATCCGAACCTGCGAAATGGTAGGATTAGGCTGAGGGCCGTGATTTTATACAATACCACAATTTACGTATGGATTTTCATATAGCTTGTCGGCTACTTTTGCCAGCCTACTACTATACTCTGGGACACCCCGCATGAAAGATTTAGTGAGGAGAGGGTCAAACAGCGCAGATTGAGCGACCTTTGCCCTGATATGGTCATTTAAATGATTTAAAAAAAATATTAGGACACTTATCTTCCATTTCCTGAGTATTTAGGAGCTCCCTGAGATTCTCAACTCCTCTCGGAAAGCCTCTCTGAGTTCGATATATGCCCCAACCATTTTACATGTTGAAAGAAATATCACTAAATTTGATAAAAATACTTTGGGGAACTTTTCGAATGATTGCGGCGATTTTTTCCTCTTCTGTTATCGTTTGGAGGCGAAGAATGAGGTCGCAAATGTACAAATAAGTGAGGGGATTTGACGAGTTGAAATTTGGGAGCGTTATAAAGGCGTGTGGGGTTCTTGGAGCTTCCTCGTTTGTTGCAGCAGACGACGGCATTATCGGAGCAATTGCTTCGTCAATTACCGTTGTTTTAGCCGATATTGGTTGATTTACCATTGTGATCCTATGTTGTATGTGTGATGTTTGTTTGTGAGAAATATCGTATATGGTACGCAGAAATTGAGTCACGCGAAGTAAACGGAAAAAAATGAATAAAAGAATTATAAAAAGCAAATTGTTCTCTCGTTGTATTATAGGAATATTACTTAATTTAAAATGATTTGAATTGGAAATAATGAAAACAGGAGAAATTTGATAAATCGCGATATAAAAACGAACGCGTGAATCGGATGGCTGTTTTACCAGAAGAGCGTAAATAGCCACGACAAAGAGTTTAAAATTTTTGACAATTCGTTTGAAAAATTAATATTTATTGATTGATTGGGAGAAATTTGGGCACCATTTTTATGTGTGCTAGTTATTATATCATTGACCTTGATAGCATATATATATATATATATTATATAATACCTGGCACACACAAATTTTTGTTTGAATGAAAGTTGAATGGGATGTTAGGCATAACGCAACGGCCTGTAGTGTCCAATTGCAAGGTGGAGTAGAGCCAACAAGAAACCTCACAAATGAGCACTCAGTTGGCACTATGAAATCTTGAAATTGGCGCACTAATCAACATTGAAATAATATTCCATCCTGTAATAATTAACTAATGTAAGACAAAACAAATACTTGTAAATAATGTAAAATTACAATTTAATAATCTATGTATAAATGCAAAGCAGAATATTTTGTAATAAGGCAAGTGAAATCGTTTTGCTCCCACCCGAACGTACAAACATACATACATTAGGAAACAGGTGCAGTCGACGGTCTGGCCGTAGGGATAAGCAGAGACGGTGGAAACAACTATGGACACATAAAACGGAATCTGATCTGACCCACCAGACTTTACATGGACCCATGAAAAGACAAAATCAATCTTGCTACGAATGTTGTTTGATAAAGCGCGGTTAGGTCCCCAAATTCAGATACCATCCTCATACACACACACCCTTTAACCATATAAACTCCGCCCAGCAGTCTTAGTACCCCTTGATCCGATAAGCTCCGCCCCGTGTTCAGATTAGGAAAGTGAAGCACCCCCCTCCCCCTTAATTGGCGTTAGTATAAATAAGCGGTCAGAGACATACAACACGATTATTAGTATCGATTATTATCATTGGAGTATTGGATTACCAGTATTAGCATTGGCATTGGCCTAGAGCCAGTCAGTACCTCGTCATCAATCCGTCCATCCATAGTTCCAACACTCTGACATAGAAGGAAACTTACAAGAAACACAGTATTAACACAGATAGTCAGCCAAAGACTTGAGCACACAACCGGATCACGGAAAAATCAACAATTTCACTTGCCCGAACCAATTTAGCACTAAGCCAAGATTAAAGGCCTACAAAACCGCTATTTTATCCTTCCGAGTCCTTCCTTCTGCCAAGCAACAACCAGGTTATCATTCGAATCCAGCCTAGAAGCAGATTACTCCCCCCAAACACTTTTGAGTCAGACCAAACTTGACTGTAAGGCCGCCCTTTCTTATCTACCAAATAAATAGGATCATCAACCGGAACCCCTATAACTGGTGACCTACCATAAACTGATCGAACCATCCTACCTGCTGGAGGTAAACATGTAGTGACGCCCGAATTGTAAGGTGAAGTAGGCCCAACGAGGAACCTTACAAATGAGCACCCTGTTGGACCTATGAAATCTTGAAATTGGGCACACATATTAACTACTGGAATAATATGCCATGTAGTAGCAATGAACTGATGTAGAATAAAGCGAAATACTTATATATAATGTTAAATCACAATTGTACATGTATTAAAAAAAAACAACATGAGTATAATAAGACAAGCGAATAGTTGGAGTTTCCCACGCGAATGCACAATCATACAGACGCGAGTAAACAGCTGCGAGCCGAAAGGTCTCGATACAAGATAACGAGACAGCCGGAACGGAGTCAGGTTTGACCAGCTAAAGTTGACCTGGACCTGCGAAACGACAAAATCAACATTGCTATCACCTGGTTATCGATGTTAGACCGGATGCAGCCAAATGTGTCTCCATTGAAACACACACTCACAGACACACCCTCCGACTAAGCCCAGCAGTCTCAACAAAAGAACAAACGAACACGCTTTAACTTGTGAGGCTCCACCTCGCGCTCTGATTAAGGATAGCTAAGTCACGCCCCCTTAATGTAGGTTCGTATAAATTCTCAAGAGAGTAACATCACTATTATTAGTAGGATACATTCATCCCTCTTGATTCCAGATTCACATTAATCTTATTGGTGTCACGAGTCCTTTCCTCCTCCTTACATCCCGCCGTCATTAGCTCCAATTATCTAATGTAGAGGGAAACTTACAGCAAAGCAGAGTAAGACTCGACTATCTCGCTTGCCCCAATTAAGGTAGAGCTAAGCCAAGAATAAAGCCTGCAAAACACCATTTTTCTTTCGACTCTTTCCTTTAACCCAGTGATAACTAAGTTACCTTTCGAACCCAGCCTATAAAAGGATTCCCCGTAAGAACTTTGGGAGTCGGACCAAATCGAGGGTGGGACCTCAAACGCCTTCGTCCGAGACCCCCTACGGGTAACCCAGGCTCACCCCCAAGGCATGATTTCGATAACTTTTTTAATAATTTGAATAATTTGCATGTCTCCATCAAATTTAAATATGAATGGGAATATGATAATAGATTACCCTTTTTAGATGTCCTCATTAATAAAGATCACCATGAATTAAAACTTGACGTTTATAGGAAACCAACCCACTCGAATGCCTATATACATTATTTTTCGTTTCACGATAATACTGTTAAAAAATCGGTAATTTCTAACCTTTTCCTTAGAGCATATAAAATATGTCATCCTTCCTATTTAGATGAGGAAATTGTCATTATCAGGACCATTTTTTCTAATTTGTATTACCCCGATTGGTTCATATCGTCTGCCCATTTTGCAGCTAGGAAAACATTCTATGGTAATAAGCCTTCCCGCATTAATGACTTCAACAAATGTATAACATTGCCATTTAATAATAAATTAAATAGTTTAAAGGACATATTTGGAAAAGCGGGTATTAATCTAGCCTTTAAATATAATAATTCCTTAAACCAATTGATGATTGCCAGGAAACCCAAAGAACATCATAACATAGGAGTATATGCAATACCATGCAACGATTACCATAGAGTTTATATAGGGGAAACGGGGAGAAATCTAGACAAGAGATTGTACGAACACAAAAGAGATATTAGAGTGGGCAGCCAAAGCAGTGGAATATTTTGCCCTGTTAGAGACTTGAATCATTCGATCGATTTCAATGGAAGTAAAATGGTATTTAAATCGGCTAACTATGTTAAGAGAAGAACCGTAGAATCGAGCTTGATATCGTCAGTTCCTACTTTAAATCTATCTGAGGGTCAATTTTCTTTTAATCCTGTAATACGAAAGCAAATAAACAAAATAGTGAAATATCAGCCCTTCAATATGTTTAGGCCTAACAACCCCCCTGATTAGCCACAAGTAGGGGATTGGGGGAAAAAAGAGGGGATCTTTCACGACCTGACCCCGTGTAATGTATGTAAGCACGTTTCTAATATTTTCTATCCAGTGTCAGTTGAAAAAGGGTGTGAGATACACCGAAACTGTTCTGAATTAAATTGTCTTCGGAGAATGTGGTTTAATTCCTCATATATATATATATATATATATATATATATATATATATATATATATATATATATATATATATATATATATATATATATATATATATATATATATATATCAGCAGGAAAAGGAGAGCAAGTACTGAATATAATATATATTGCCAACGTTTCGGGCTCTGGACCCATCTTCTAGGCTAGAATATTAATGATTTATATAAGAACAATGATCATTAATGGCTTTACGCTAAAAATGTACTACTGATGTAAAACACACACAAAAAATATCAAAATCCAATATAAAGGTCAAAAATCTGTACATTAAGTTAAAAAATAAATAAATTAAAACGAAATTGATAAGGTTACAATTGGAAGAAAAGGAAAACCTCAATAAATACACTAAAATTTGTTACCTGATTTGGAGAAAACTGTTAGCTGAATGAATGAAATTTAAAAATTATACTACTAGGAAAGATGTGATTTAGTATTAGTTGGTTCTCTGATCTATGTAGTTGGCTGGTCGAAAAAAAAAATGTTAGCTCGTTGGTTGTTTAAGTGGTAATTAATTAATGGTAACTAGTTAAAAAAAATTTCAAACGAAATTAATCAGGCAATATATAACGGTATTGGAGTAGAGTCCATATTTAACTGAGTCTGATTGTATTTAACTAAAAGGGACTAAATTATGAGAAGGTCAAATCTAGATTTTGATGCAGATAATATTTTAAATTGATTATAATCTATAGGTATTTTACATGAATAGGAATGAGATCGGATAACAGAGTTCTTTTTTTAATTCCCAACTCTAGAATTAAAATCCCCATGGGTCCCCAGGATGGGTCATGGTTGGTGCATAATCATTGATGATTGTAATATTACGATTACGAGATTAGGAAGCTTGGGGCTCAGCCGCGAGGAAATTTGGACGAGGCAGAGAGAATTCAAATGGTGAACTGCTACTTTGCCTCTGTTCATAACTCAACCTTGCAATTACAAATACCTACTTTCACCAACCAGAGCATTGGTACTAATCATGGGAAGATCCACGATCCAAGAGATCACACTTGTTTGATTATATAATCACAAGAAAACAAGATCTCAAGGACTACAAAAACACAAGAGTTATGAGTGGCCTGGATTGTTCTACTGATCATCATCTTACAAAATCTACCTGTAAATTTAACATTAAATTATTATTCAGAAAACAAAAACGCAGCGCATGCGAAGACTCAACACTAACACCTAAAAAATCAAGAATGTAAAGATGAATGTAAGTGTGCCATGCGTTCTGCATTAAGACAAAATACGGATAAACCTGAATCTCCAGACCAGCTCTGGAATTCTTTTAGTGAACCAGAACTCAATGTTGCAGCTGAAGTGTTAGATTATACGAAAAGAAAGAATGCAGACTGGTTCAATGAAAATGATACCAAAATTAATAAGATTATAAGCGAAAGGAACAGAGCTTTACAAACTAAACTCAGCTTTCATACAACATCGTATCCGACCATGAACTACTAGGTGTTGACCTAGAGATAGGTCCTGCCAAATACAGGACCCTGGTGGTTTATAGACCTCCTGCCCAACTCGTTGAAAAGGACAGAGATCTGTACCAGCTACTAGGAGAACTTGTGAAAGACAGAGTGTGTATCATCATGGGTGATTTCAACACACAAGTTGACTGGGAAACCAGAGAACCCTGTGGCGAGAACGCACTACTCCTGGAGTTCACGAACAACGAGTTCCTCACTCAATGGGTGAGAGAGCCAACGAGAGGAGACAATATCCTCGATTTGGTTTTCACCTCTGAGGATGACATCGTTGAGGACCTCTCTGTTGGCGAAGAGCTCGGTGGCAGTGACCACCGACTAATTAGATTTGTAGTCAAAGTCCCCAAGGCAGAGCCTGCAACTAGTAAATCAAAGAAACTGGATTTGAGAAGAGCAGACTTTGCAGGTCTACGCGCGGGACTGACTGACGCGAGGCTAGAAGAGTGCGATGCTGTTGAAGACTCTTGGAACAGTTTCAAAACCACATTCATGAGTCTTCAATCGCGTTTTATCCCTCTGAAATGCCCCCGTCGGTCTTCTGTTCAACCAAAGTGGTTTAATCGAGAAATCAGGCAACTGCTTAGGGAGAAGAGAAATGTGTACCGGCAATCGAAGATCTCGGGTGACTTTGACGAATACCGGAGGCTAGCCAGGAGAGTGAAGTCCAGCATAAGGGCGGCTAAGCGGTCTGAGGAACTCCAAGTGGCGAGACTCTGTAAAGAGAATCCCAAGGAGTTTTTTGGATATGTGAACAGCCGTAAACCAATCCGTCGAACGATTGGCCCTTTGAGGAATGAGGAGGGGACATTAAAGCATTCAGATGCATAAAATGCCAACCTCCTCAACGACTACTTCTCTTCAGTGTTTACTGAAGAGTGTGGTCCCATTCCCCAGCCGACGGATTCCTACTCGGGGGAAAAGCTGGAGGCAATGGACTTCACCGAAGGAGAAATAAAGAAAAAAATCGCTGACCTAAAGACGAATAAGTCCCCTGGACCGGACGGGTTTCTACCTAAAGTGTTGAAAGAAGTGTGCGATGAAGTATCACGACATCTGTGCGCTATCTTTAACATGTCAATCCGGACCAAATGCGTTCCTAGAGACTGGCGTGAGGCGGAGGTGACTCCTATCTTCAAGAAAGGAGACCGTAACCAACCGTCGAACTACCGAACTATCAGTCTGACTTCGATAGTCGGTAAACTCATGGAATGCATCATGGTGGACAAAGTGACGTCGTATTTAGAGTCAAACCTGCTACTGAGGAGTTCCCAGCATGGCTTCCGAAGGCAACGGTCATGCCTGACGAACCTTGTAGAATTCTTCCACTTCGTTTTCAGTGAGCACGATCGGGACAATGCGGTGGATGTGGTCTACCTAGACTTTCAGAAAGCCTTTGATAAGGTACCACACCGCCGCCTTCTCGGGAAAGTGCGAGCGCTTGGCATAGACGGAAAGGTAGCCGGCTGGATCGAGAACTGGCTAAGTGGCAGACGGCAACGGGTGGTGGTAAATGGACAGTCTTCTGAGTGGGTGCCCGTTACTAGCGGGGTGCCTCAAGGTTCTGTCCTGGGACCACTACTATTCATCATCTACGTCAACGACATGGACGGTGACATGGTTGCCAAGATTTCCAAATTTGCCGACGATACCAAGCTTGGTATGAACGTTGCAAAGGATGGAAATACTGCCCGCCTGCAGGAAGATCTCGGGAAGATTGGGGAGTGGTCGGACACGTGGCAAATGCCTTTTAACGTGGGCAAATGCAAAGTGATGCATATCGGCCACAGAAACCCCCAATCTCAGTATATCCTTAAGGGCACTGCTCTTGAATCGAGTGACACTGAGAAGGACTTGGGTGTTACTATCACTAGTGACCTCAAGTTCTCGAAACAGTGCATTGAGGCGGAGAAAAAGGCCCAAAGGATGCTAGGCTATATTAAGCGCCAGTTTGGTTATCGGAACCAGGAGATTGTACTGTGCCTGTACAACTCACTTGTCCGACCGCACCTGGAGTATGCCGTACAATTTTGGAGTCCTTCATTGCGAAAGGACATCGCGAGATTGGAACGCGTACAAGCCAGGGCAACCAAGCTGATTCCCTCTATCCGACATAAAAGTTATGAGGATAGACTAAGGGAATTCGATCTGTTCTTGCTGAAAACCCGTAGACAGCGTGGTCAGCTCATCGAAGTTTTTAAAATACTTCGAGGGTTCGACAATGTTGACTACCGAGATATTTTCACACTGAGTGAGAACAGAACGCGCAATCACGGCTTCAAACTTGAACTGAAGCGTTACAACCGCAATCTGTGTGGAAATTTTTTCACTTACAGTATCTGCGGTATGTGGAACGCACTTCCAGTGGAAGTTGTCAACAGTGAATCTGTTGACCAGTTCAAGTCAAGACTAGACAAAGTCTTGAAAAGTGGCCGTTTAGAGACGCAAAACAATTGAGCAGCCTTGTGCCCGCTCAATTGCTAGTCCAAAGGTACCCTCTTTGAATGGACCGTAAGGTCTCCTAGGGTACCTTCTTTCCTTGTAACTCCTTGTAACAGCGAATAAGGAAAAGCTGAGGAAATTAAAAAAGGCGTCTCTGCTTGTGGCCTCATCTCGGCTTATCTGGCGACTATAAGTAAGTCCATAGCTGTCGAAATTAATTGCTAGCCTATTCTTAAGCAAGTTAACTTTTAAAAAAATACAACAAAGCAAATAAACCATTGAACAACAACAAAGACTGATAAAGAGGAAGACACGCTAAGGTGCCAGTCGGAGGAGGCCTGCTCCATCAGGGGATTCAGCGTTTACTCGGCACCCTCAAACTATATCGAATGCTTTGGAAGCTTTAGGAACAGAGGTGTAGATAGAAATTTTCACAGGTGTTATCATCCAGGGTAAGGGCATCCTGAGCAGAACCTGATGTGCCAGAGTGCCAAGAGCTACATGAAGCTCCCCAAAGAATTGTTTTGCTCTTAATCCTAAAAAGTTTAGGGTATAAATATATCTCGCGACCGCATAGCCACCTTCAAAATAGGCAGCGGATAAATTGAGAGCCGTTGCTGACTGAGGAAACTGCTGGGCTTGCGCATGCAAGCGCAGAGCAAGCGAAATTTCCATTCATCGACTAGGGGGCTCTTTATAGCAGATATGGGGAACTTACCGGTCACCGAACAGAGGGCAAGGTGGTGGCTCGAGTACACCTTCTACAATTCAGGCTCTGGTGCGTAAAATTCGTATATGTATTCAAGTTTCCACCGAATTAAGAATGGTGGAAAAGTAAAGAGATGGCCTTATCAGCACTCAAGTGCTGAATGTCACGGAACGAATAAGAGGCTCTAAGGCTACGGTTATTCATCTCTTAAGTGAAGCACCGGTAAAAAACAAGCCCGAGGAGACGATGCGGCTATACTACATCAAGAACAGCCCATTTAATAACAATTCTGAGTCAAGTTGCAGCCAAGGATGGCAACAGTAATGCACTACTGCACTACTTTTGTCTTGGAAAAAGAAAACCGAAACCCGTGCGTTTCGGCAGTGAAAGATGTGGTTCAGAGCATGTTGGAGTCGATGCTCCATGGTAGGCATCTTGGTCGCCCGAAAAAGAAATTTAAAAGGAGGCTACCTAGAGCTGGCAAGAACATCTTACAGCAGGACGTAGATAAAATCGTTGATGTTCAAGACAGAGAGAGAGAGAAAGAGATATATATATATATATATATATATATATATATATATATATATATATATATATATATATATATATATATATATATAGAGAGAGAGAGAGAGAGAGAGAGAGAGAGAGAGAGAGACTGAGTACATTTCCATACGAAACGGCTTCTTCCTATTTTATTGGACCTGAGATCGCTCTTCCCATGAACTCGAAGATATTCAGACAAGAAATTTGGGGAGGGGGCGCGGTTTTCCTTGCCATGCGGTATCGTGGGTCTTCTTGAGATAAAATCAAACACTAACAAGGTTCTGTCTAGGAAGGTTCTCCTCTCAGGTAGGATTTTTCAACAAGAGATAGCATACAACGTGGAATGGAACTTGCGAATGCTGCACTGTGCATGAGACATGTGGCATCAGCTGTTAAAAATGTAAGGTAACTTAACGCTAACTGCTTTCTAGATTAACATGCGCATTCAGATAATTAGAGCGATTGGGCACAAACCAACCGATATAGAGTGATTATTCTCAGGTTTGGGAAGAGCAAGCACGGTAGTCATGAGACGATACTATCCTTCCAGATATTGTTGAATATGGTTAAAAAAATGCTAGTTTATATTGGTGTGTAAGAATGGCGTACAAGATATCGTTCAAAGCATGGTGGTATCCGCACACGAAGCGAGAGCGGGCCGCAAATCATTTAGCGTAAACAATTCGTTGAACGATTCTCGGCCTCTTGAGGTAAAATACAGTCAGACGGTGGCATTCAGCGAAATCACGACGTGCAATAAATGCTGGCAGAACAGCATCCCGAATAGAGAATGGGGAGAAAGCGGTCACAAAGAACTCCCCCACGGACGCACGCAATGTCCGAGATTACGGTCTTGTATTACTAAAGGACGGGAAAGGGTCCTGAGAGAACTTGCCGCAAATCTTTGACACGCTTCCACACCTCTGAGAGAGTAGTATTCTTGTTAAGGGAAGAGATGCATGCCCAGTAAGAAGAACGGTGATCGTGCTTCAAAAAATACTGGAGCCTATCCATTACGCGACGAAAATCACCAACGGTAAAATAGTTCGGGTGGCGCTTCTAGCACATTAAGGCCTACCTCTTCTCTCTGAGAGCAGCTTCACACTCGGGTAACCACCAAGGAGTCAGACGGAGTGAAAAACGCACAGATATTCTAGGAATACTAGCTATGCCTACGGTAATGAAAGTACCGTTGGAGAAACTAATGGCTTCATAAAATGACCTAAACTCCTATAAATAAGAGAGAATTAAGTCATTTCTTGAAATGCGGACTACCATGAAGCTCATTGACTATCTCCCACCCAAATTAAGGCTGTGCGTCCGCAAAGCACAATGATAGATCTAGACATGTAAATGAATTGGTTCTCGGAGAGTCATGTTTGAATTCATCCTCATTTAGGCCAAGGATTTCCAGCTCTTCTAGCAGGTCGATGATTTGCTGCCCCCTCGTATTGATGGTGTAATCCCCCCCCAAAAGGGTGCATACCGTTATGATGACCAAGGAGAGGCACCTTGGAAACCGTGCTAAGGTGCGGCGGAATTCTGCCTCATTGAGGTCAACAGACTGTAGAATATACACTGAAATATAAGTATACCCCATATCCAGTGTTAGTTGCACAGTATTTGATTGGAAGGACGCAATTATAGAGAAAAAACTGAGACATCTGTGTTGTGTAAATAGCGCATCCAGCTTCCCGGTCCCATCCTGGTTGGTGGGATTGCAAAACCCTTATATCTTGAATGGAAAGGTAGGGGACATACGCCAAATATGGTCTCATGAGGATAAAAGGCTAACCAAGAGCGGGAAGAAACGATCTCTGAAGCTTCTTCCAGTTAGGCGGAGACGACGGAAATTCCATTGAAGGAAAATTTCCCCAGGCCTATCTCGTATGAGATGCGGGCCCCTCTTGGAAGAAAAGAACCTCACGAGAATGAGAATTGGTGCGGACAGATCTCTGGGAGATGCTAGTCGTAAGAGGCGCTGAAGCCTCCGCCAAACTTTGCGATTTATTGGTGGGTGCTTGACTCATCATACGAGGCTTCCTTTCCCGTTGACTTGAAACATTTAGTTTTGGTTTAGGCGAATGATCCGAAGCTCCTTTTTTTCTGCCCTTCTTGCTGAGGGGAGAATTAGGAAGACCTAGGATGACCTCATGACCAAATTCACGGGAATTTGGCATTTGTGAATGTTCATCGTAAAGTGTGGTGTCACCTGAACAGGCGAGCCATTGATTGTACGAAGAACACTCATCATGGCGGCCTGCCAAAGGTCAGCTGCATTCATTAGAAAAACGGGCGACCTTCAGTTTTCTACTTGTGTTGGTGAGAGACGTCTCCTTTGGACAGAAAGCTCCCACCAGTAGATTGAATTATCATATCTCATTTGAAGCAGGCAGACTAAAAATCACCAGGTAGTCTTTCGATGAGGGACCACGACTGCATAGAGTTTCCACTCACCTTGGTTGTTTATTTGGGGACACTTGCCTTCCTGCATCTTCTAAGAAGAAAAATAAAAGAATAATAATAAAGACCAGTTGTTCCTCTCCAAGACCGGAGGTGCCATCTTTGATATGGTCTCATGGTGAATTGGCAGGAACTACGAGGGGGGGTCAATAAGTTTCGCAATTCGGATATAAGGAAACGAGATGTTGAGGAAAAGTGTTTTATTATTTTTCAATATAACTACCCTCGACTCAATGCACTTGCGCCACTTGTCCCTGAGTCTTCGAATTCCCGACAACCACAAATCTCCCGACTGCTGTTAATCCACTCCTAGACGGCGAGCTGGACATCTTCATCGTCCCCAAACCGGCGTCCATGCAGTGCAGCCTTGAGCTGGCGAAATGAAAAGTAGTCGCTAGGGGCCAGATCTGGACTGTAGGGGGGATGGTTGAGCTCCTCGAATCCGCACTCGCGCAGGGCAGCTTGTGCAACTCTGGCCTTATGGACTTTGACGACGTTGAAGTAGATCATGGGACGTGAGGTTTCTAGGGACCCAACGGGCAGAGACCTTGGCCATGGCCAAATTGTCGTGGGTGATGTTGATAACACTTCCATGTGATATTCCAAGTTCTCGCTCGATTTCTTCGAACTTCACCCTTCGATTTTCGAGGATCATCCTCTCCACACGGTCCACATTGTCCTCGTTGGTCACGTCTGGCGGGCGTCCTGGACGGGCTCATCTTCAAGGGACTCATGACCATGGCGGAACTTTCCTATTCCAGCGAGAAATGGTTGCATAGGAAGGGGCTGTGTCGGTGTACACTGCAACCATGCGTTCATGGATCTCTTTTGCATTCTTGCCTTTCTTGGTCAAAACTTTGATCACTGCTCGGTGCTCAACCTTCTCCATTGTTGAAAAATATGTGACTGACGATCTCCGATCAGCTACTGCTTCTTAAATAGACGAGACAGGAGCGTGCGGCTGCAGGTCCTGATTTATCATAACTTGTCCTAACACCCTCACAAACAGCCATCCCCCTACCGATTCGCAAAACTTATTGACCGCCCCTCGTACTTCAGGCCCTGGAACTCCACTCACGGATCGAGAGGAACCCTAGTTTTTTATTATTACTTTATTTTTCTTCGTATTAAAGACGGTGGGGAAATGCACACTCTTCCCTCCGCCTCAGAAGGCCCTCGGGTCCGGAATGGCCAGCCTCAGCCAAATACGTCTCCGATATGGGGATGGAACTTTCTTGAGAGCGCCATGAGAGAGAGGAGGATCATCCTTTCCTTTGAGAAAATCGGGAGCCCGGTTGTATAAGGAAGACCTTACCTGGGAGTGGACTCTCGCTCTAGGGTAAGTCCGAGCGAGCCATTCTTCTATCCGGAGGAAGACCCTACAATGTGTGGGAAAGGTCACCGTGAGGTCTACTCTCGCCTCGTCAGTGGTCTCCTTTGGACACCTACACTTGTCGTCGAAGATTTCGACCAGGGAGTTTCCAAACCTGTGGCCTGGTAGAAAAATACACTCTATTGGGACCGGCCTCCGATATCTATTGGGAAAATTTGTTGGCCGGGCATGCCAGCCCCTGAGAGTGTCCCCAGGCGAATGTTAATAATGTGGAGGGTTCGTAGCCAAGTGGCAGCGTCACCCCTTGCCCCTCTAAGAGCGTTTGCCTCATCGAGCCCTGTTCAATTTTGGGCCACCTTTATCGCGCACACTTGCTAGGTCCCTGCAAAAGAGGAGGGCCATAGTTGGTCCAATTAGTCTCCTTGGAACAACTCTGTGGTAGGAGGTAAGGGAGAAATCCCCTCATCTGTAGACATAAGAGGATAATGACCCATCTCCGAGAAAATCGGAGGGAATTCTGATAAAGCAGTTGGGAGGGGGGTGGCAATTCCTATTCAGAGGTGGAGCTGCTCATTGGTCCAATGTGGTGAGAAGGGGGCCATTCCGAAAGTCAGAGGTATGTTATCGTTGTAGGCTTCGCCCACCCCAACACTAGGTTGAGCAAGATTTTGCTAAATGAGACAACCTGAAATTTTGTTAAATAACCAACATGAAAATTCTGTTAGTTTATGAGCCATGAGAGAAAAGGGGAGGCTGGTGGGCTATATTTCCTATATCCTGCGCCAGCTTATCCCCTCTTGGGTTTTCTGGAATTACATGGCTCCAACCTTGAAGCTTTAATGTGTGGTTGTGTGCCCGTGCAGCAACATACTTTGACCGGAAGTTTCCCAGTGGACGGTCGCTTCATAAGGGATACATATCTCAACCGAGAATCCAATGAGGAAGTGTAAGATAGAGTATCCCTTTTTAAGTTATACTGATCGTCGACAAGACGACAGTACCTGAAGTTCTGTCATGTTCTGACCCATGGACGGGACCCGAGACTTAGTTGGTTTAGCAGCAAACAAGGCAGTAAACCCCGCCCGTCATAACCTGTATCGTCTTATTCACGCAAGAACTGCCGAAGTGATGTGGTCGGCCCATTAGGCTCAGGGAATATGTTTAGGGGCCAAAACCGATCTTCCCTTTAAGCGCGTCCTAACAGCCAAGGCACATGAAGTCCTGTTTAAAACTCAATCTTCTGACACATCATGAAGTATTTAGCCAGGTCCTTATACCATAATAAAAAGTGGGTGTATAGAGGGAAAGAGGCAATGCACCAGCTCCTCGAGGCAATGTCCTTAACCAGGACTTCCCTATTATCACTCAGGCCAGGGCGAGCCCTTCCCCACGGTTCCCTGTTGAACATTTCCATGGGGTAACCAACCCACTGTGAGATTGGAAAAATCGATGTTGTCCGGCGCCTCTACAGAGTCGTTAGAATCACAGAAAGCAAATCCCCAGAAGGTGATCATGAGGTCATCCGCGGTGCTTCCGAAGTCTGCCCCCGGAAAGTAGGGCAGCAACAAGAGCTTCATCTCCCTCACCCATGCTCGAGGCTGATTGTGTTGCTTTGGAAAGTCGGGACCCTTAAAAGAACGAAGAGTTCCGGACCTCTTAGCAGCCCTATCCGCCAAAGGTTTCGAAGCAGGAGGAGAGGAAGGCCCACAGGACGAGCCATAGCACGTCGAGTAAACTCGAGAAGGCAACAGTGCTTTCATCGACCTCTAAACCAACAGCCCCTGAATTTTATCTATAGGAAAGCTACAGCCTTTCCCGTGATGTTTTCTCATCTCATGAGAGCCGTCGTATCCCCCTTCTGCTTGGCTGGAAAGCATTTTCCTTCAATGGAATTTCCCCAGAATCCGAGCAAATTGAGAGGAGCTGTGGAGTCGTGGATTTGAATGGTAGATAGCTATTCCTGGCGAAACTATGCTATGAATTCTATGGTCTATGTCGTGTTTAGCTCTATCGCAGCTATCTATCTAAGCGCACTCTGATCTGGGGTGGGTGGTCGATGATTTTATGGTAGTGATCTTATCACATCCAAATACCTTTTATCTGAGCCGCTACCGACTGAAAAACTATCTCGGTGGTAGTGGAGCAGACGCGGTAACCCGAACTTAAGGAAATGAGCAAATCTCCATCACAGTCGAGGAATTTAGGTTGGTTGATGAGGCCACTAAGTTCTCCAGGACCTTCATCGCCGTGTGCCGAGCTACAATTCCTATGCCACCTGGCATTTTTACACGCCTCCCGTTTCTTTGGTGTTCAGTCCTCAGAGAGCATCGATATTTCTATATGCGCTAGAAGTGGCGCACAAGCGATTTCACTGTGGGCGAATTTTGTCTAGCTATATCTAGGTTCCAGTATTTTTGAAGCAGTCATGCCACTGTTTTTGGCGGGCATACGTGTTTTCACTAAAAGGAAGACCTCTCTTGCTGAGGTGTGGAAGCGTGCTACAAATATACGAGGCAAGGTGTTTCTCCAGCGAGGAGGAAGCTATTAGGTCATCGATGTAGCAAAATACAAAAGGAAGACCCCTAAGGACTTAGTCCATAAAGCGCTGGAAATTTTGACCAGAGTTGCGCAATCCATATGGCATTTTGACTATTGCAAAATATCCAAACAGCGTGGTGATGTTAGTCTTTGGAACATCATCTGGGTGAATAGGGATCTAGTTGAAAGCCCGAACCAGATCCAAGCAAGAAAAGAGAGTACAGCCAGAAAGAGATGAGGTAAAATCTGCTATGAACGGCAATTGATATCGGTCAGGGATTGTAATAGCGTTTTTGAGCCCTGTAGTCCTCAACCGCTCAGAATTCCCCCAGCGTGGATTTTGGCACAAAGTGGAGTGGAGATGCCCACTGCGAAGCGGAAGGCCTAAAAATCCCTGCCTCTATCATGAATTGGAATTCACCACGCATAGCAGACAGTTTATCTGGAGCTAGACGGCATGGACGGGAAAATACAAGACCTCCTGTTGTCTCTATTCGACGCAACACACTATGTTTTATTGTCCTATTCTTCGAAGGTGGAAGGGTGAGTTCAGGAAACTCCTGAATAAGGCGTTGAAATGGTGGCTCGGTGGGTGTGAGAAGAATAGAGAGGAGAGTACTCTAAGAAAGTGAGTACGAATCTGAAATTGTGAGTAGTGCTTTGTGGTCGACAAGCTTTCTGTGTCGAGAATCGACCAAAATGTCGTGAGCCGAAAGAAAATTGAGGCCCAATATTATACAATCTACCTGGGCCTTAGCGAAGGTCTATCGAAAAACTCGACGGATACCGAGTGAGACTTGAAAGTTATGCTGAAAATATTTCTTAATTTATATTCCAACTTGAATGAGTTTTTTTCTTTGGAATTTATTTTGTTTTCATTATAATAAATAAAAGGATCTCGCATGATTGCCATATTGAACTTTCTAGAAGTTTCAAGGATAATTTATTTGGGATAGTGGAAGACACTGAATCAGTGCCATCTAGCGACGATGTGTCGGCACTACGTAAATACAACCAGCGTCGTGGCAAAGCACTAGCTACAATTGTGCTTGCTATTGATCCCAAATTATTATATTTAATCGGTGTCCCTTCAGATCCTGCAGATGTATGGCTTAAACTTCAAAACCAATTTCAAAAGAAGACATGGGCGAATAAGTTGCGTCTGAAAAAGAGCCTCTACAGCATGAAATTAAAGCCTCATGAATCTCTGCAAGCTCATTTGAAAACTCGCAATAATTGGATATCCTGTGAAGGAAGAAGACCAGGTCATCAACTTACTAGCTTCTCTTCCTGAGAATTTTTCAACATTAGTTACAACGCTTGAAGCGATGGAAAATGTGCCATCTTACGAAGCAGTCACCGAGCGCCTGCTTCATGAAGAAAGCAAACAAAATAATAGCAACCTAACTGTAAACAAAAGTCAAGTTTTATTAATTTTGAAGAGTTAACAAGACCTCTGAAAGTGGAAGTAGGTGATGGAAGAGCACTTAAAGGTGTTAGTAGTGGTGATGTTCCATTAAAATTAAATTTGCAAAATAGTGTAAACAAATGTTTATTGAAAAATGTACTTTTTGTTCCTGAGTTATCTCATAATTTGCTATCGGTTACTCAAGTTTCAAATGGTGGTAAAATCATTAATTTTTCTGAAAATGAATGTGATATTCTTGATAAAAATAAAAAACTAATAGCTAAAGGTAAAAAATTATGTCCATTTACAAAAGATAATACTAAGCAGGAAGTCCATCTTCATATTTACGAAAGAGAAATACTACAAAGCGGGACGTTTGTTTTCCCATTTATAAGGTTCAATGTGTGAACCGTTTAAAATTTTCAAACGAATGTTTACTTAGTTCGACCCCCACAATACTTCGACAGAATTTGAAAACTACCTTAAGAAGGAGGGCATCAAACATGAGAAAACTATTCCACAAACACCCGAACAAAATGGTGTTGCGGGACGCATGAATAGAACTTTAATGGAAGCTGTTACGACAATGTTATCTGATTCAAAATTGCCCAAGTGTTTTGGGGCTGAAGCTCTCTCAACTGCAGCGTATGTCCGCAACAGAAGTCCTACATCTGTTCTCATTAATCAAACTCCATATGAGGCGTTAAATGGGCTAAAACCTAATGTGAATCATTTCAGAACATTTGTTTCTATTTCATATGTTCATGTACCTGATAGTGAGAGGGAAAAAATAGAGTCTAAATCAAAACGTTGTGTGCTCCTCGGGTATAGTACTTTAACTAAAGGTTACTGAATACAATTTGGAAAATAATTTTCAGTTGTAATGCTATTTTCAATGAAAGTTAACGTATCTCATCTGAGAAGGAGTTTTCGATTACTGACAACATGCCTAATAATAATTTTGTGAAATATTCCATACCTTCAGCTGCCTTCGAAGGGGAACAAGATACACCTCACACTGAAGCGACCGAGCTCCGACGATTAACCAGGAAAAGGAGAGCTCCTGACCGACTGGGTGAATGGGCTACTCTCAGCAACTCCTATTTAAACGAACCAACAACTGTGCAAGAAGCTCTTAGTGGTCCTGAAGCTAAATATTTGAAAGAAGCCATGGAAAATGAAATAAAGTCAATTGACGAAAATAATGTATGGTCCTTAGTTAAATCTAGTAATGGTAAAACACTTATCAGATGAAAATGGATTTTTAAAAGAAAGTAAAGAAAGTTAGGTTCTGACGTCTCTGTATGTTCATATAAAGCTAAGTTAGTAGCACAAGGGTTTTCACCAAAAAATGGTATCGACTATGACAAAACCTTTAGTACAGTTGTACGGTTCGAATCTGTGCGCACAGTACTGTCATTAGCTACTTCTCAAGGATTAGAAGTACATCAAATGGATATATCTTCTGCCTTTCTCAATTGAGAACTAAAAGAATTGTTTTTAACTCAACCCAAAGCATTCCTTGTAGTTGGAAAATAAAATTATGTTTGCAAACTTAATAAATCTTTGTGTGGTCTCAAACAAGCTCCAAAATGTTGGAACATGCCATTAAATAATTATTTAAAAGAGCTTAACTTTGTTCAAACTACTACTGATTCATGCATTTATACTCGTATTCATGAAGACGGTTCCCAATGTATTATTGCTGTTTATATACATGATTTAATTATTATTTGCAAATCAATTGATCTCATTAATGAAATTAAATCTTCCTTGTCTGCTAAATACAAAATGAAGTATTTAAGAAAAAATAAAATACTTCCTTGGTATTAATATTGTGGAGGATAAATCAATCTACTTATGTTAAGAGTCTGCTTGATAGGTTTTATTTTGATAATGCTATAAGTGTCTCTACACCTACTGATGTCAATGATATGCTAGATCTTAATTCCAATGATTCAGATCCTTTTGATACTGAAAAATATCAATCAGCTGTTTTCTCATTGCTTTATTTATCTACCAAAACTAGACCTGATATAACATATGCTGTTTGCAATGTTGCTAAATTTGTTCTAAACCTACTATGAAACATTGGTTTGCTGTAAAAAGAATCTTTAGATACCTTAAAGGTACCCCTGATTTAGGAATTTTGTATGACGACCAAAATTCTGATACTCTCATTGGTTATTCAGATGATGACTGGACCGGAGATAAATGTGACCGAAAATCTACCTCTGGTTATTGCTTTAAAATAGGCAAAAGTGGATTGATATCTTGGCGTACTTCTAAGTAGAACTGTGTTGCTCTGTCTACTGCTGAGGCAGAATATATAGCTTTAGCTATTGCAGCCCAAAAGGCTCTTTGGCTTAAACAACTTTTAAAAAATTTAAATTGTAATGTTCAAAGACCTGTAACTATTAATGAAGATAATCAGTCTGCTATTTATATGGCTACTAATCCCAGAAATCATCCTAAAACTAAACATATTGATATAAAATGTCATTTTATTCGTGAAATGGTAGCTAATAATGAGATTTCAGTCACTTACTGCTCAACTCAGGACATGTTAGCTGACATATTTACCAAACATTTGGCTTCTGAGAAGTTTATTAAACTTAGAAATATGTTAGGATTGACCTCTATGTGAAAAACACATTTAATGTGAGAAGGAGTGATTTGAAATATTTTATTAAAATTTATATTCCACCTTAAATGAGGGTTTTTTTATTTATATTGTTTTCATTATAATAAATAAAAGGATCTCGCCTGATTGCCGTATTGAATTTTCTAGAAGTTTGTGGAACTGTTTGTTACGCTCATATATAAGCGTCCGTTTTTGTTTTCCTCACTGGATCATCAGTCGTCGTAGGAAGCTTTGCAGGCCATGGAAATTGGTATGACACTGCATTCAGCACCGGGGTCTACCAGGAATGAGAAACCAGGAAGTGGGTAAAAAATGCGAAAAGGAAGACCTATCTGAGGAAATGAGGCAGGAGATGGTGAACCGTTTATCCCTTGCCTTTTTAGTTTAAGGATGCGATTGAAGAGTTGAGGCTGAATTCGAAGGATTGTGAGAATTTGGAGAGGGTGGTTGAATTGAATGATGTGGAAAAACTGGAGAGTTGAGGTTAGAAGGAGGTACTGGTTCCAAATATGTGCACGGTTGCAAGCATTTCACAGCTTGTGAACCATATTTCTTATGGTATCAGCACCATTGAGTAGATTGAGAGGAAAAGGAAACGTTGTGCCTCGGGAGACTATTTGCCGCAATATGTGAAGAAGAATAATGGTGGCTACAAGGCTGTGTACAGTGCCCAGCGTTGTGATCATACTTTTGATGGTACCAGCATAAGCCCTTATGGTGTGGAAGGTTATAAGAATAGGCGGAGGAGTGAGGTTGGAAATTTCGCTGCTTCTCACCCTTTGCGTCATGATGCTCTCGTTGATTTATCCTTTGGGAACCAGAGTAGGATCTGCACCTCCGATCGTTCAGCACGTGTTTGTGCTCGCTCTGTGATCCCTGTTGCAGCTTTTACCGCTGGGTGTCTGCTTCCATCCTGCGTATTAAAACTTCAAGGTCCTACGATAGAGAAGATGGAACCCTTAAACTCTCCGACCAGTCGCCAGAGTCGCTCGTCGTTCTCCGAACCTGAGAAATGGAAATGTTGTTAGTTGGGCCATAATTTTGGCCGTTGCCTCAATTCACGTAGGGATTAACAAATAATTTATCGGCGGTTATGGCTATCTGCTCTATATTCGAGGGGTTTGAGTTTAAAATAAGTGTCCTGATCCCCTCTGGGATTTTCCTCATGAAAATCTCAGTGAGGAGAGGGATAAAAATGTCGGTTTGTGCACCTTTTACTCTGATAAGGTCCTTTAGGTGCTTTAAGAAAGTTGAAGGTCTCCTATCGCCCATTTCCTGAGTGTTCAGGAGCTCTCTCAGATCGTCTACTTTGGACCTGCTGTACTTCATGTGAAAAGCCTCCCTCAGGCGGTCCAAAACACCAACCTGTCCCTCGTTAATTAAAATCTCCCTGAATTCAACGAATGTTCCTAATGGGGAGAGGCACGATGACTGCTGCTGTCTTTTCTTCTGTAATGTTCTGGGGGTTGAGAAGGAGGGTTGAGGCTACTAGCCATGCGATTTGATTTTCTGCATCGAATACTGTAAGCGAGAGATATGCATGTGGCTGCCTGTGCATGGACTGCAGATTAGATTCAGGCGCTTGATTGTGTTGATCATGTGAGCCACTAGCCGATGTCCCCTGTTGTTTATCCATCATAGTGTATACTGTTTATTTATGTGTACACGTGATGGTTGAACTAATGCATTTCTATGCGTGAAGGAGCTGTGGTTGTTAAGAGTGTTCGTGTGTGTATGTGCGTATGAGCGCGTACCGAACGCAAGCCTGTGATCGTACCAGAAGAAAATCTTGGAGATCTAAATTAAGGAAAATAAAGATATTAAAGAAAATTATTCTCTGTATTTAAGGGATGTTATTTAATACTAATTGAATTGTTATAATGAAGCTAGAAGCTAGGATGCGTTAACAAACACGAGATGGAAAAATAGCGTGCGTGCTTCGTGAATGGCAGCATGAGTTCCAAAATCTCACGTTTCGTACGATTGTATTTATTTTCGATAATTAAGCGAGTGGGAGATATTAAACTCTGAGCACCAATTCTATACAGATATTAAAATTTGGGCACCATTTTTATGTAGAGGTTCTAACTATTGCATGAATGATTATGTTGCCTTAGATAGCGGTGCAATAGTCAGTACGTGCATAAGTTTGTTATTTGAGTTTGACTGATCGTACGGCAACCCTAACGTGGATTGGATCTCAAGCTACTAAAGGAACTAAATGATCCGATATGAATACAAATAGAATATATTATAATTTTACTAGAATATTTGGATTTGAAGTTCATTTCCGTAAATTAATTTAAGTAACATAAATGATAACTGAGGAATTAAATTTTTATGGTATACAGATAATATGAAAAATAAGTAAACGGTTGAGATTGAAATATAATACAAGTAATATAATTATGTGAGTACAAGTTAGTACTCTGAGTAGACGACCATGAATATATGTATATAAAATTATAATTATCAGAGTACAAGTGGCTACATGAGATTACACGACTAGGAATATATGTGAATATAATTGTGCACATACATGATGGTATACGTGAACACACGAGAGTACATGTGATTGTATGAATATATTATGTGTTGTAGTATAGTAAGTATAATTAGCAGTACTTAGTAGGATAGAAGTATGATGGAGTGTGAAATGGGGTCTGCAATGAAAAGAAAACAGAAGCTAGGACGTACTCTCGTATGGACTGATTGCCGAGAATAATTGGGAAATAAAAAGTGGCTAACCTTTATCCGAAACGAAGCTCTGCACAAGTGGACTTTGTACAGTGCTTTAACGCAGATGGCGAAAGGACTGTGTTTATATGTGCGTGCTTGTGTAGGGGAAATTTTAAAGAATTCTTTTCTTTTCTTTTTAAGGGGCTATCTGGCGACTGACCACTTGGGCATAAGTTGCAGCAAACAAACAGCCTAGTTCTAGGCTACTTTAAAATAAAAATTTGAAAAAAGACGTATAAAGGGAAGATGACAATTAGGAAGCAAGCTCCAGCGTCGAGGGGAGGTCCCGCTCCCCCCCGGCGCAGGAGCGTGCGACCTAGAAAGAAAAACAATAACAAAAATAACAAAACCTAATTAAATAAAAGGGAGAAGGCCGGCCTCCCCCCCCCCCCAAAGTCAACAAGTCCACTAGTCAATGTGCACGCACTCGTCCCGAGTACAAGGGACAGGCGGTAGCGACCCTGCCCATCCCGGTACCGGGACAGGTAACGTGCGCGAAGATCACCCAGACTGGGACATTCGACAAGAATGTGCCGAACAGTCTGGGGGACGACGCAGTCGTCACAATAGGGCGGAGGCGAGCGCTCCATCAAATAGCGATGCGTCACAAGAATGTGTCTGATTCGGAGACGACAGAAAGAGACCTGAAGGTGTCGCGGCATTGGGGGATAGGTCCATGGAAACAGTCGCGGCGCAATGGCACGCAACTTTAAGTTTCATTCGACCGTCTCCCATCTTCTTTGCCAAGCAGTCCGAAGAGCTGCCCGTATATCTGCCATGTAGTCAGTGTGAGGAAAAGCGAAACGTTGGTCCGGTCGCAGAGTCCTAGCGCAATCTTTGGAGCCCTGATCAGCGCACTCATTCCCCGCAATTCCTACATGTCTAGGAACCCAGCAGAAGATAATCTCGACATCCGCCCCGCTCGCCAAAACCGTGGCGTCACGGATATCGCGAACCAGGGAAAGCAGAGATTCCAATGCCCCGAGAGCACTCAGGGCGCTCTGTGAGTCGCTATAGATCACAATCCGGTCTCCGAACCTGGCACGTCGCGAAATCTCCCGTACCGAGTGGTGTATTGCCACCAGATCGGCCATGAAGACAGACGCAGCGCCTGGCAGAGCCCCGCTGACTTTAAACAGTGGAGATACGGCGTGGAAGCCGACCCCCTCTTCGGACTCGGAGCCATTCGTATACATTGGCACGGTTCCAGCGTGACACGAGGTGTGCTCCAAAAAAGTCGAACGCAATACTCCCGGTGGTGTACAAGCTTTGGAAGCAGAGGTGTGGCGACAAATAGCTAAATGTGGTACCCTCCAGGTTTGCGTCCAGGGCAGAACCAGGGGAGCCACCGGCCCGAGAGCTATGCCTAGCTCTCGAAGGAGTTTCCTGGCCCTAAACCCAAAGGTCTTAGGGTATGTCTGGCATCTCTCGGCGGCATATACACCGTCGAGATAAGCTGCGGATGAAGTGAGAGCTGTTGGCGACTGAGGGAGGCGTCGGGCTCACGCAAACAGGCGGGTGATGCACTGTACGCGGCGTAGATCGAGTGGCATCTCCTCAGCATCGACCAACAGGCTCTAAATGGGGGAAGTGCGGAAGGCACCGGTCGCAAGGCGACAGCCGGTGTGGTGGATCAAAGCCACCTTCCGCAATAAACGCTCGGCTGCGGATGCATAAAACTCGCATCCGTAGTTGAGCTTCGAACGAACAAAGGATCGATAAAAAAGTAAGGCAATAGCCCTATCAGCGCCCCAAGCGCTGAACGTCACGGAACGGAGAATATCCATGGCGCGGGTACAAGAGACCTTAAGGCTGCAAATATGAGCCCCCCAGATGAGGCGTCGGTCAAATACATACGAGACGAAGGAAACGGTGCGATTCAACCACTTCCAGGTGCACCCCATTAAAAAACAAATGTGGGTTAGGGTGGAGCCGTGGTTGGTGGCAGAAGTGCACCACCTTTGTCTCTCGGCATAGCGAGAGACACGGTTCAATGCCTGTTGGAGTCGACGCTCCAGAATTAGCATCTGGGCCGCGCCAAAAGAGATCGAAAGGTCTCAACGTAGAGCGTAGCGAGAACATCTTCCGGCAGCACTTAGGTGATGCCGTTGATGCTCAAGGCAAAGAGTGTGACACTGAGGACACTTCCCTGCGGGATACCCTCTTCCTGCTCCTTTGGGCCGGAGAGGTCTCCCCCCCCCACCCGTACGCGGAATCGACGATCTCGCAAAAATTCAGATATAAACATTGGGAGGCATCCCCTCGCCCCCATGGTGTGGAGAGTCTTCATGATACCGTATCGCCATGCGGTATCATAGGCCTTCTCCAGATAAAAAAAACCGTGGCGTAGTGCTGTCTACGAAGGAAGGAAGGCCTCGCAGACGGCATTTTCCATTTGGAGCAGAGCATCCGACGTGGAGTGGAACTTGCGGAAGCCGCACTGTGCAGAAGACAGATGGCCTCCGCTGTCCAGGAAAAAGGCTAATCTAACATTTACCAATTTCACCATAAACTTGCACACGCAAGAGGTTAGAGAGATTGGGCGGAAACCGGTCGGAGTAGAGTGATCTCTCCCCGGTTTGCGAAAGGCGAGCACAGTAGCGATTCGCCAGGAATCTGGGAGAAGACCCTCCACCGAGATCCTGTTGAACAAATCTAACAGAAAGGCCATGCCTTGCTCAACCATAGTCCGGGACATCGTCCGTACTATGGGCTTAGTCCACGCACGAAGCAAGAGTGGAGCGCAACTCACTCACAGTAAACCTGTCGTTGAAGGGTTCTCCGCCTCTGGAGGTAAAGTCCAGCCAGCGGCCTTCCGCGACATCACGACGTGTAGTGAATGCTGGCGGAGCAGCATCTCGGCTAGAGGATGCGGAGAAAACGGTCGCGAAGGATTCCGCCACGGACGTGGGGTCCGAGATTGCGCCGAATCCTTTTGACCTGATTCCACACCTCTGCCAGAGGGATCTTCCCGTTAAGTGAAGACACGTATTCCCGCAAAGAAGAGCGGCGGGCTTGCTTCAAAATATACCCGAACCTAGCCCTAGCCCGACGAAATTTACCGACAGTGAAATCGTTCGGGTGGCGCTTATAACGCATGTAGGCACAACGCTTCTGTTTGAGGGCCATCTCACACTCGGCCAACCACCACGGAAGTGGTCGGCGTACAAAACGGCCAGACGTTCTGGGAATAGAAGTCAGCCCCGCGGCGATGAGGTTGCAGGAGAAGAACTCAAAGGCCTCATTTACCGACCTAAACTCCTGGACTGAGATAGAAAATTCAGTCATTTCCTAAAATGCAGGCTACCGCGCCCGCGCCAAGCACCAATGAGGTGGACTCTCAGGCGGCAGTTGCCCTGAAAATGATATTTGAATGGGAAAGTGATTACTACCATGGAGGTGATCGACCACCCACCAATCAAAATTAGGCTGTGCATCCGAAGAGCACAAAGATAGATCAAGGCAAGAAAATGAAGCGGTTCTCGGGCAGTGATGCATAAACCCATCCACATTTACGACACCTATCTCAAGCTGTCCGATCAGATCGGCAAGAACTTGTCCCTTGGGATTTTTTGAGCAATCTCTCCAGAGAGGATGCCTGCCGTTCAGATCTCCAAGCAAGAGAAAGGGCCTCGGCAACCGTGTCACGACGCGGCGGAAGTCAGCCCACGGTAGAATGTACGTAGAAATGATAGTATACCTCCTATCCAGGTGAAGCTGCACAGCCACTGACTGAAAGGAGGTATCTAAAGTGAAAGTAAGAACGGATACATCCTGCCGAGTGTAAACCGCGCATCCACCAGCTCGTCCATCTGGTGGTGGTGGGGTCGCAAGACCCTTATACCCCGGGAGGGCGGGCAGGGGGCCCCCGCCTAGCATGGTCTCCTGCAAAAAAAATAGCTAACGGGGAACGGGACAAGACGAGCCTCCGCAGCTCCTCCCAGTTGGTCCGGAGTCCACGGAAATTCCATTGAAGGAATATGCCATCCAGGCCTAGCTCGGAGGAGACGCAGGGGCCCTCTTCGAACAGAAGACCCTCGCGGGAATGGCCGTACGCTTCCCGGAGGCAGAACCCCGAGCGCTTTTGGCCGGACAAAGCGCTGAAGGCGCTGTCGCCTTCGAGGACTAATTGGGGGAGGTTGGGCTCGCCATGCGAGTCTTTTCCTCCCTCCACCTCGAAACCTTTGGTAGGCGTTGCGGCTTCGGAAACGGGGGGCCCTCTTTTCAGGAAACAACCGTCTCCGAGCCACTCAGCCCACCAATAGGCGTGGGCGAAGGAGCCTAAGCTCCTTTGTTGCTGTCCCCCGAAAGGGGGACAGCAACTTCAGGGGTGTTGCCTCCTGTGAGTCTAACGACTCGGTGGAGGTGCATGGCCCTTTCGCCTTACGGGAAACGGTCACACTGGGGGAAGGGGGGGAGCTCTGGTTTTAGCCGAGGCTGGGTGTGAACCCTTTTTGCTGCCAGCTTTACCAGGGAAGTGCTTGGGTCGAGTAGAACGCGCAGAAGGGCTCCGAATAGGCGCGGAAACAACCGTGTTCGTTGGCCTGGATGGGCCAGGAGCAGAAGGTGCCTTTCTAACTATTGCGGCATAAGACGTCCCAGGCAGAGCGGGCGCGCCAGGACCAAGTCCTTAGCCTCGCGGAATGAGATTCGATCCTGGGCCTGGACGGCCACGATTTCCTTCTCAAGGAGATATGCACCACATTGCTTCGAAGAAGCGAGGTGCGGCTCTCCTCAATTGACACACTTGGCCACACACGATTTAGACTTATCGTGTGCGGCCTTTGAGCACTTTACACAGACTTCGGGTGACCCCGACTTTGTACGTCTACAAGAACGATTCGTATGGCCGAAGCGGTGACAGTAATAACACCGTCACGGCAGTGGCACGAATGCCCTCACGCGGAAGCGGTACCAACCAGCACGCACCGACTCAGGGAGCTTGTTACAGTCGAACGTGACGAAGAGTGTAGGGGTGGGTCTCGAGGCCCCTCTCTGTTTTTTTATCACACGTTCGACCTTGACCGCCCCATGGTTAGCCAGCTCTAAGGTGATGTCCTTTATGTAGTAGTCAACGAGTTCCCTCGTCTAAACTACTCATTTCACAAAGTTCATGGTAGAGTGCGGCGTCACACTCACCGGGGTGCCATCAAGTGTGCGAAGAGCACCTATCTTGGCCGCCTCAGCGGGATTCGCCGCATTCGCCAGAAGGCCCCGATCCGAGAATGGGGGTCACCTTCGGCTCTCTACCAATTACGCTACCTAATGCTCTCCTCTGATGGATCATGTTGCCCTTGGCCAACATGCTGCCATCAGTGGAGCGAATAACGAGGAAGCGTTTGAAGCCAGCGGGCTCGAAAATGCCAGATAGCCTCTGTATGAGGGGCCCCGATATTATCGAGGCTCCGCCCTGCGCTCTTTTTGTCTTAGTCGATCTCGGCTTGGTCGCTTACCAAAGTGGCAGCAGACCCATCCGTCCCCGCAGCCCTCGCGGATGGAGAGTAGCCCCGAATCTTTTTAGTCTTTTTCCTGTTCTTTTTCTTTTTAGGAGAGGAGGGCGGGGAATGAACCCGCTTCTTCCCTCCGCCGGCAGGAGCCCATAGGCCAGATGGACCGGCCTCAGCTAAGTCCTGCTCCGAAATAGAGAAGGTCATAGCAGTCGTAGGGGCACTGGTCGGAGAGGATCTCTCCTCTCCTTGTATTTCTTCGAAAACCCTAGCCGTTTGAGGAGAACCTTGGATAGGGGCGGATTCGGGTTCGGTGCTTGGCGCCGAGCCTGGATTTTCCCCCATGGAAGGCCCTACCCTCTGAGGCTGTGTTGTCTCAAGGACCATGTCTATCTCAGGGGGGCCTCCAGTTGGCCATCATCCCCCCCCACCCACGACATCGCAGGTCCCGTTGGTATCATCGTCACTAGTCAGGTGGTGTGGGGAGGCACAGGTCTTGACCCCGGCAAGGTTCAATATTCTCGCCAGCAGGTCTTTTGAGGCAAGCGATCGGAGTGGCCTCTATCCCCTAAGGGGGTTTGCAATACCGAGTCGCTTCAATGGGGAGTGGTCGGCTATGGGCTGCCTGCTGGCTTTCTTGGCAGTCTCCTTGGAAAGAAAAGGAGGGACTGCCGCTGGAAACAGGGAGGTGCCCGAAAGCACCTCCAGAGATGGAGGTGAGGGGGAGTCCCCTACACCCGTAGGCGTAGGAGAGGAGTAAGCCTCCTCTCGGGTTAGAGAGATATAGAGCGTCTCCTGTGCAAACACAGGCGGGGGAGGACCTCCATTTTGTTCTGTGGAGCTGCCAGAGGGCGGCTCTGTCGATGGAACAGGGGGAATTAAAGATTTTCTTTTTTTACTCATCATTGACATGGTGACCCTCTTTTTATTACGGAATGCAATAGACCATCACCCCTCGCAGTAGCCCGCTCTGCAAGGGGTGCCTACAGGCCTGCTAGAGCCAGGTGCCGCCATTTATGGCCACCCCTCCCGCCTGGTGACCTGGCAGCCCTTCAACATGGCGGCTCCACCTTGGGCACAGCATAAAATTGATACTGTGTGAAGAGAGAAGGAAAATGGATGTGAGGAAGGTATGGGTGGGATGAAGCAGGTTGTTAAAAAACCACCATCCCGAACCGGAGCTCCGGCGTTAGGGGACGTTGTTCCCTTCCCCCCTAGCCCCGATCTGGGAAGATTGGCTGAGAAGAAGGTCAGCATCTACCCTGTGAAATTAGAGGCTGGCCAGAGAAAGTTGTCGGAGAGGTTGTATGAAAAGCGAAGAAGTAGGGGACAAATACAGGCTGTCTGAAAGAAGAAGAGGCTAAGCTGGAGTCGGATGGGGCGCTGAGTTCCATCAGCATTGTGGCCAGGATGGTAAATCGCCGCGCCCCTTACGGGGAAATTTTAAAGAAAAGGTATTTTTGATATATTAGTGTGAAGTTACATGATATATTCTCGTTACAAATTAATTGATTGATTATATTTTGGGATGATAATTTTATATATTATATACGTATAAATATAATTTTCCTAGGATTACTACTATTTATAGGAATGGCCCAGAGGGCAATGCTATACTGGAACCGTGCCAGTGAACAAGGATGGCTCTAAATCTGAAGATGGGGTCGGCTTCCACGCCGTTTCCATCCACCATTTTGAAGTCGGCGGGTCTCTAGCGGTGACTGTATCTGTCTTCACAGCCGAGATGTTTGCTGCATATACACCATTCGGTACGATAGATTACCTGTCGGGCCAGGTTCGTGATCTATAGCGTCTCATAAAGCGCAATGAGCGCTCTCGAGGCATTGAAATATACGCATCACGTTGTTACCAGTATCCGTCACGCCACGACTGCTTCCACCCAGGAGGATGCTCAAATTGTCTCTTGTTGTGTTCTTGGACATGTAATAATTGCGGGACATGATGAGACTGCCAAACACTCCAAGTACTAGTCGACTAGACTAGCGTTTCCATTTATTCCAACGTGACTACCTCGGCCTGCATGATAAAGAAAGAAGACAGCCGACTGCAACCTAAACTTGCGTGTCATTGCGCAGATACTATTCCCGTGGATTTATTTCCCAATGCATTGAAAGTTTCAGTTCGTTTTCTGTCGACTTTGAATTTGACAAACTTGCGAGATGGAAGACCCCTGAAACTTACTATGACAACTACGTAGTACTCAATACTGTCCGGCACATTCTTGTCGTATGTCCTAGTCGAAGGTGATCTTCGAGCTAGTAACATATCCTGGTAATGGAGCGAGCGGGTTCGCTACTGCTTGTCCCTCGTACTCGGGACTACTTCATGCACTCCCGCCTGTGGAATAATTGAGTTTCCATATGAGGCGGGCCTCCTCCGTAATATTTAATGTTTTGAGAAGGGTTTTTTATGTTAAATTAGCATAAACATAAACTATGTTATTATTTCAACTGCTATGACATTGTTGACGATGGCCAGGAGAGACCTTAAAATAAAATAAAACCCATGCATCTTTTTAATACACAATAGCATCCTCCTGCTACTCAATCAGCCTTTTTCTATCTCTCAAAAATATAATCAATTCAACCTTTTTCCAGTCTTCCAATATTTCACACACCGTAGATGGATGTATCAGTTTTCTATTAAACAGAAAGAATGGCTAAAGGCAAAATGCCTAATACCCCTTACCTGTCCTAAATAGTTAGTCTTAAATGATTGAACTTTTTTCAAACCTTTTGCTATTTTTTTAGAACACCTGTCTTAAATAATGTTAAATTTTTAAATTTTAAATTTTTAAATTTTAAATTTTATTTTTCTAGCTTTTTACGCCCTTCAGTTTCAAAAGCGCACCTGTCTTATGTAGTTGTAGTCTTAAATACTCTAAATTTGTTGTCAGTCGTCAGTTAGCCATTCACCTTGTTTCCCTGTAACCTTGTTCAGTGTTTGTGCATTTTTGTAGAGAAATGCTTTAGCCTCAAATGGAATTCATTACTAGCAATAAAGGTAGAAAGAAGTTGTTATATGAAAGCTTTACATAAACAGGGTCACCCCCCAAAACGGGCCCCAACTTTCGAAAGGCCTCATTTTTAATTTTATGCAAGGATTGAATGAAACTTTGGTGATAACTAGTTTATTGTGTTTAAAAACATCATATCAAAACATGAGAGTCTTTGGACTTTTCTTCTTTATTCTAGAGCACCTGTTCGAGATGACCTCCATTTAGCTCTGTGCATTTCTTGAAGCGCAGCACAAAGTTGTCCATGACGTCCTTACAAATGACCGATTAATGGCTCTGATCTCCTCCTTAATGGCTTCCTTGAGTTCCGTGATGTTCCTGGGTCTCCCTGCGTATACTCTGTCTTTAAGGTAGCCCCAGAGAAAGAAATATGGGGGCTAAGGTCTGGGCTGTGAGATGCCCACTCAAAATCAGTCTTGAGACTGATCACACGGCCACCAAAGTTCTCTTTCAGCCAATCTCTGGACAGGTTTAGGTGTGAGAGCTTGCTCCATCTTGCTGGAACCAGAAATTCCCCATAAGCGACGGGAACAGGGTCTGAGACTCCCTCTTGAAGGTTTTGAGGACCTCAACATACCCCTCCTTGGTGACTGTCACTTTCACGCCAGATTCCTCGAAGAAAAATGGTCCGATGATGCCTCTGGATGAGGTTGCAGTCCATATCGTGCACTTAGGGGAGTGTAGGGGCTTGGTGGCTATCTCATTTGGTCTAGAGGTCCCCCAGAAGACATTTTCCTTCGAGTTTACCTTTCCTTCAAGATGGAAGTGAGCTTCATCTGAGGTCCAAAGGAAGTTAAGGAAAGTTGGGGTCTCCTGAATCTTCTCCAGTATCTTGATTACCATAGCCTTTCTCTGCTTTTTGTCTGAAGCTGTAAGGGTCTGCTTCGTGTGTATTCTGTATGTGTAGGCCTTTACATCCATTACTAGCACTCTCCTGAAAGTCTCACGGAATATAGCGAGGGACTGACTTCGCTTGCGCACAGAGCGTTTTGGACTCTGGTGAACTGACTCTCTCACGCTCTTGACCAAAAAGCTGTACGCTTCCTGGGGTGTCATGAATGGCTTGGACGGTTGTCACTGGCTGCATTGAGGTTCTCCACTGTCCCATAGTTCTCGGAATGGTCTACCCAGTCCTGAATTCTGCTCTTGGAGGGGGCTTTTTCACATTCGAACTGATGCACGAAAGTGTCCTGCACTTTCTTAAACGAGCCTGTCTTGTAGTAATGTTTAACGCAGTATATTCTTTGCTGGAGCTCCCATTGAGATCTAGTTGTGTTCACAGGCGTTGCTTCTGTCATGTCCTGCAAAGTAAGAGTGATTAGTGACTGAATGAATGAATGAAGGATATATCACAAAATGTATTTGCGGGCCCGTTTTTGTGGGTTACCCTATATTATATAAAAAAAAATCTCCAACAGCCATTCGCATCCACCCGATAAAGCTCGTATCAGTGCTTTAAAAGAAAAAGAAAATGTGAAAGTACGCACACTTAAATCTATGAGCCCGCATCTTCAGTGATTAATCATTGCACACGTACTTTACCTTTGAGCATATGCGTTGCGTTGTCCCCCAAAGATTAGCATGCAATGTAAACCTTGAGAGATTAAATACAATTGCAAATGAAGACAACTGTAAGAGGTGAAAAACTATTTTACCATTCAGAAAGTATCACTATTTACACAACTACAAAGAATTTAGAATTATTAAAAACAATAACAGTTGGTTAAGTGAGGGCACCTTTAACTGTGCGCCAGTTGGTTAACAACTGCATACAATTCATTTACGCTGTTAATGCAAGTAAAACATAACCAGTAGTGTATTATCTTACATCTAATAAAGATGAACAAACCTACGAAGTAATATTTGAGTTCCTCAAAGAGTGAAGCCTCTATCCCGCATCAGTAACTGTAGATTTTGAGAAAACAGCGATCAAAAGTTTAACAAAATCTTTTCCAAATGCGTCTATAGGGGGGGCCCGGAGGTCATCAATTATGGAGTACCCGATTTTATAGGTATAAGGGAAACGACCACCGGTAACCAGTTTGTTGGTAGAGACGAATGGGTTGCCAGTTAATGTTGAGGCAAGAAGGGCACGTTACCGTTACCTTTATAGCGTCATGTAGGGACGATCACGGGTCACCAATTTATAGAAGGAGAAAAAAGGCCGCCCAGGCATGCCGCTTTATGGTACAGACGGATAAAGGTAACAGTTCCAGTTATGGTTAAAAATGACGCGGATATTTCGCGAGGTCCCTACTGTCCCGAAGTGATGGGTGGCGTTAAGTTTGTATCTGACTCCAAAGATACTCAAATATATATCAGCCTGGTTGGGCTTAACTAAGGCTTGTGATCGAGAAAGGACTGAAAGGAATCACATAAAAAATAAGGGTTTAATTCCAAAAGAACAAAACAAACAAGCAAGATAAAAATGAGGCTCGCATTTACAGAGTACGGTCAGGGAAATTTCTTACTACCGGTCAGGAAAGCGAGAGTAACAAGAACAAGACTTAGGCAGTTAAGACGGGAGCTTTGCTACGCTAAACGAAACGTAATTAATAACTGGACGACTCTGAGATCGCGAGTTAGAATCAAGAATGAGGATGCGTTCTCCATTTTTCTTCTATAAGTAGGGCCGGATAAAGGCGTGGCCTCTTCCTGCTTCCAGGGTACTCCGTCTTTAGCTCTGCCCGCTGGGCTGGATTTCCTCGACCGACGTTAATCCCTTGTACCGTGGTCATGGATTCATGGCGTATAAAAATTTACGCTTTTTTGATATAAATTTTATAACACCTAACGCGGCAACAGCTGTCTCGTCTTAATCCCTTTTCCCGCCAAGAAGTGTCACTGTCACCAAATTTTTATTGATATCTGAATTCACGGCTTTACGTTTAATTCCTGACCGGTATATATATATATATATATATATATATATATATATATATATATATATATATATATATATATATATATATATGCAAATTTTGTTGAAGACAATGGTATATTTCGCCTTGATCAATTTCCTTTGGCAACTTTCTATTCTCCTAACTGTCTTTTTTAGTCCATCTTGTAGATGATAGATAACTTGTCTTATATTCATATCTCTTTTTGATAAATGCGTTTGGTAAAAAACAAACTAAATTGCTGAGCTTTCGATCTTATTCAATCATCTTCGGAGCGTCTTTAGGTATTCTTTCCTCCTTTACCGATGAAGTATGGTGGAGTCAGAATCAAGCTGAATAAAAAGAAAACGGTTTTTAGGGGATATTTATTTCGCCTCACTTAAACGTAACGTCAAATGAAACGAGCCAATCCGGTGAGTGTAATTTTTAGAACAACTTTAATGTTCGATTCCAGTTCGTGGCCTGACTGTTTTGAGGGTCTGCTTTTCTTCGTTTATTAGGATGGCTTCCAAGATGTTCAGCCTATCTTTATTTCCCTCTTTTCTTTTAACTGTGGTGTTTTCAACTAGAATATCTCTAGTTAGGTTGATGTTGTGAGCGCTATCCATATGATTTATTTTTAGGCCCTCAGCTTTGTAGATGCATCGTTAAACGCCTCGAAGTGGTGGTGGTTGTCATGCAAATTTATTTTGAGTTATTATAAAGCTTGCAGTCTTCATTGGGGCAGATAAACTCGTAAACTATGTCGGTTGACTTTAGATTCGAGGAGTTTGGGCAGCTGTTGTTTTTCATAAGGAGATTGTTGGCTCTTGTCTTTTTATAGTACATATATAATAAGTTGAATTTTGTCCATTTGATTCTTAAACTTGATGTTACGGTTAACAATTTCCTTGATGTTAATTTCTGTAATACAGTTTGAAGTTGTTTACTGCTTCCTGATTACTTTTCGTTTTATCCGTATCTTTGAATTGCATGTTTAAAAATGATTGGAGTTGTTTTTCAATCATGTTGTTCGAGAAACCGTTGTTCACGAGTGTTTGTTTTACGCGTGAGATCACTTGATGAAAAAGTTACCACGTCGAGCAGCATTTGTATATTCGGCGGATGTATGAGCAGATTACACTTATTTTGTACCTTTCAGGGCATTCACTATCCGCGTTGAGGCATCTTCCTAAGTCCGTACTTTTTCGATATACTTTGTATACTTTGATGTTTTGTATCACCTGCGGCTGCATGTGTTTTCAAAATGCATGCATTCTGTATCACATCAATAATTTAAATGATAACAACAAAATTATACACATGTATAAAATTATTGTAGCTGAGAGGTAAATATATATATTTTTATTTTTTTAGCATGTTCTGTAATATTTTAACTCATTTATTTTATCTACAAAAACTTGAAGAAGTTGTACGTTATAGATAGCGAAAGAGTGTACGCAACAAACAACCTTTTGTAGTAAGCAACAAAATCCTTTTTTTTTCTGTACACAGACTCAATCTTTGAAAACGGCTAGATTGCTGGTGTACGCATCAAACAGTCTTATTGTTTATGGCAATCAAGACCATTTCTCTGTACCCAGATCTTGAAATAATGTTTGATTTATTTGCAGTGCCAAAGGCTTACAAAAAGTTATAATATGTGATTCTGTGAAAACAATGCTTACAGTGCATGCCTTGCATTCATGAAGGAATCGCCACTGATATATATATAGATATAGATATAGATATAGATATAGATATAGATATAGATATAGATATAGATATATATATATATATATATATATATATATATATATATATATATATATATATATATATGTATATATATATATATATATATATATATATATATATATATATATATATATATATATATATATATATATATGTATATATATATATATATATATATATATATATATATATATATATATATATATATATATATATATATATATATATATATATATATTTTATGAGCGCGAAAGAATGATAAAATAAATGCAGCATGTCGCAAGAAACAGAGAACGGGATAATTTTTTCTTCGGAAAAAGTTATTTCCTAATTCGAAAAATTCTGCACTGGGGTGAGATTCAAACTAAGCACACTGAGGCAGCGAGCAACCGCTTTGATCTCAATTAAACTGAGCCTTTAACCACTCGGCTACACGGAAGACTAAGTAGCCGAGCGGTTAAAGTCTTGGTTTAATTGAGATCTAAGTGGTTGCTCGTTTCCCAGTGTGCTTGGTTCGAATCCCAACCCAATATTGAATTTTTAGAATTAGGAAATAACTTTTCCCGAAAAAAAATTATTCCATTTTCTCTTTCTTGCGGTATTCTGTATATAGACCTTCAAAGATAACTCATCACTCAACTTTACTCAAGAGAACGAAGATCAGTCCGCACTCCCATTCCTTGATATTCTCGTACAAATTTAGAATTTTGCATGAGTGATCCCTCAGAGTGCTCCGATAGGCATAAGATATCTGTGATTAGCGCCCTCGTAAACAGATCATTCTCGCTCTCCTCCAATTGGGTAACGATTGATGCTGAACTTAAGCGAGTGACCAGCTCCTTGTGAACAATGGCTATTTACAAACCATATTCGACTCAATCGTTAAGCGGAAGATAAACTCTACCCTCCTTCCGACGGACAGACCAGAAAACCTCACATCAATAGACATATACTACCATCCGACAATTAACACAGGCTACAAGGAAGACGAGAAGATTATCAAAGCCATTATACACCGCAACGTTTCCCCAGCCAACCCCAAGCATAAAAATAAACTTGGTCATATATTACAAGACCAGTAAAACACGATCCCTCGTCGTGAAGAACAGTTGTCTACCCGCGATGAACCCCCTACAAGAGGCCAACCTATTGTATGGATACTCGTGCAATGTCGGTGACTGCATTCACCGCAACTCTGAATACAAAGGGATGACTTCTACAACCTTGTTGCGCAGGTTGACAATGCACCTCCAGGACGGAGCTATAAAGCAACATGCCGCAACGCATCATACGTCAATTACAACAGAAATGCTCACCCAAAACACCTCCAACATCTTCCGTGATCCTGACCGCCGAAGACTCTGAATAGTCGAGGCAGTTATGATTTCCCAACACAGACCTTCAATCAATACACAAATCCAGCCAGAGGCTATCCTCTCAATGACTCGCCGCTAGAATCTGCAACGCCCCCGCATTGAACCAGAATTACCCTAAACCTTTTCCTCCTTTTGCTTATACCAAACATCAATTTTTTGTTCTCGAACATATTTTTAAACACAGCAATGTATTTTCATGTTAGTCTATCCAGGAGATAGACTCCTGGATCGGTGAACACAACGACGAGGAAATAAAAGAAGAAATAGAAAGGGATCAGAACTGGGCCAAGGTAAAATAAGTCATCAAGTTTACGAATAGTAATAATGGAACCGAATACACACACGTGTTTAAGGTCATCTTTTGCGAGACAGAAATGGCAAGAAAAGCCAGGGAAACAGGTCTACTGGCATTCCATTTTAAGATAGCAACTGATCAGATCAAGAGCGACAAGTTTGTAAGCATTCAAACGTGCTTTAATTGTTTTGCCCTAGAAAAACATGCAACAGGAGACTGTCCCTTGACAAGTATTAAATGGTGCTCTGAATGCAGCAGCAAAT
>CAXAKS010000417.1:2500-10000 GCA_963969495.1 Ceratothoa steindachneri
CAGCTCGAAGGCTTGCAAAGTCTGCTCTTCTCAAGTCAAGTTTCTTTAATTGACTGGCAACAGACCTTACCTTCGGGATCTTGACGCTAATTCTAACTAGCTGGTGATCACTGCCACCGAGCTCTTCGCCTACAGAAATATCCTCAACGATATCATCCTCAGAGGTAAAGACCAAGTCGAGGATATTGTCTCCTCTCGTCGGTTCTCTGACCCATTAAGTGAGGAACTCGTTGTTGGCGAACTCCAGGAGTAGCGCGCTCTCGCCACAGGCTGCTCTGGTTTTCCAGTCAACTTGGCTGTTGAAATCACCCATAACGATGCACACTCTGCCTTGAACCAGCTCACCCAGCAGCTGGTACAGTTCCCTGTCCTTCTCAACAGGTTGGGAAGGGGGTCTGTAAAGCAGCAGGGTCCTGTATTTGGCAGGACCGATCTCTAGGTCAACGCCTAGGAGCTCGTGGTCGGATATAACGTTGGAGTTCGTAGATTTGATTGTATCCTTGACATACAACATTACACCGCCACCCTCTCTGTCTGGCCTATCTTTGTGGAAGAGTTGGTAGCCAGGAACCGTTAATTCGCCTTCAAAGTCTCGGTTTGAGGTTTTTATCCACGATTCTGTTATGGCTACCATTTCGGGTTCTTCCGTCGCTACGAGGCCACGGAGCTCAGGAAACTTGTTCCTGATTGACCTCGCATTGAACAGAAGAACCTCCAGGGAGTCCCCTAATGTAGGACCCCCTATACTCTTCCGTTTCCCGGCTTCTTGTTTGTCGTGGTGGCACCATTTTTAACAACCTCCGAGAAGGTTGTTTGGGGAGTGACTCGGGCGTACTGGCGTACGTCCGCCTTCCCAATGGGCCGGACACTCCTTTGGGTGCGCTCCACGACATCCTGGATGAGGTTGGCTAGGAACGCCTTGCCCTTAAAGGAGAGGTGCACTCCGTCCCTTTGGTAGAGGTCTTTTCTACCATAGAACACGGCGTACGGGTCCACAAAAAAGACACCCTCAGCCGTACAGAGGTCTGCAAGGCGCCTGTTTAGCGACATGTTCCTCAAGTGGGCAGTCCGGCTTAGACCCCACCTCGGGAGCATCCCCACCACGACGCGTCTGCGGGTTTTCAGTCCACAGTCGTCGACAGCGCCCATAACTGTCCTCATAATTTCACCTGTAGGGCCTACCCTACCTCCTCTGAGGTAGAGGTCGTTGCCACTTACCATAAGGGCAAAGACTGAAGTCTCTGAAATCTGAGACTTCTCGGCCTCAGCTCTTACCTGCATATTCCTACAACCTGGGATGCAGCTCACCTTAACGCTTGAGCGAAGGCGGGCCGCTAGCAGGGGCTTCAGACCCCGTGCTTGAGAATCACCAATAAGGGTGACTCTTGCACATTTGACTGCGGACGACTTAGTCTTTCCTTTCGGAGGCGACTTGCCGCTTTCCTCTTGTATCTCTAATTTTTTTTTCTTCTTCTTCTTATTCTTCCTCTTTTTTTTCTTCTTGACTTCCTTTGCTATCTCTTCGTTTGTTTCCCGTTTCTCTTCTTCTGCTTCTACTTTCTCTTCTTCTGTTTCCAGTTTCTTTTCTTCTCTTTCTACTTTCTCTTCTTCTCCTTTTACTTTCTCTTTTTCTCTTTCTACTTTCTCTTCTTCTATTTCTACTTTCTCTTCTTTCTTCTTTCTTTTCTTCTTTTTGGCTCGTTGAGGAAGCCCTTCAGCAGAAGAAATCGGCTGTTGGACGTCCGGAGCCTTCTCGCCTGAGCATCTGCATCTCTCTGTTTTTAAGAGTTGAACTTCCCTTTTAAGGAGGGAGTTCTCCTCTCTCAGTTGAGCGATGCTCTCGCCCAGGCGCTTCTCGAGTTCGCCGAAGTCACAGACACTGACGCCATCTGTGAGTTCCTTGCAACTCCTTCCCCCGAAGTCTTCACTCCATCTATAGACTTTGCATATTTTGCAGGTTAGCTTTCGAAACGGAGGACCATTCTTCTTCGCCATGTTACAAAAATCTCGGACCATACGCATTAAAAAAGGGGTTTTTGGTTGTGATTTTCTCTCGCACTAATCTCATCCGCCTATTTCCAGGAGGTTTTCGGTCGTTCGGCGAACAGAAACCCTTTGATCAAGCACACCAACCCTGAGGTCTCCCCTGGGCCGGACGTCCCCAATCGTGCCGCAGCTCCCAACTGAGCAGCACGAGAGCCCCAGTGAACTGGTTCTCTGATTTTTCGACAGGGGTGCTTGAGGTGTAACTTTCTTCCTACTAAGCCCTACTAATCAACTAAAAACGGCCAGACTTGAGGCAAATAGTAAAGCTAAGTGCCCACGACTTCAACCGAGATCTTTAGCTGATCTGGCAACCAGCAAGGCACAAAAGCTCTCTCTCCAAAGATCAGTTGAGCCTTTATTCACCAAGTAGCGGTCACAGGGAGCTGGTCAGGCAATTACACGTTAGGAGAAAGCTTTTAAGGGGTACCTAGCATTGCTCCATTAATCGTACCCCAAACGCCTAAGATCCCTTCAATCTCAGTCTCTTGTAACCTATGACTGCTCCAAGGCGTTATTTAAAGAGGTTCCAAAGCCTCTCTTCTCACGCGGCATAAGGGAGCTGGTGAGGCCCTTATTAATAAACAACTTATGTGTAATATAGATGAAGTTTTTTTTTTTGTTATTGGGTTTTTGTTTTGATTTTTTGACAGTTGAAGAGAGTTGGTGAAACTTAGTACTAACAGAATCGAATGGGTTGGTAGGGGGATGCAAGGAGACGCATCAAAGAAGTGGTAGAGAAGTTTGACAACCCTTAATCTGGATCCTACTACAGCTACCTTACTGGCATGGGTGACCCTACCGGACTAAAAGTCCCCCAGCTTAGCTAGCTTAATTCAGGCAGATCACGCAAGCTCTCTCACCGACGACAAGGTGGCTGTGTTGAGAGAGCGAGAGAAAGAAAGAGAGAGAGAAAGAAAGAGAGAGAACGAAAGAGAGAGAGAGAGAGAGAGAGAGAGAGAGAGAGAGAGAAGGAGAGAGAGAGAGAGAGAAGGAGAGAGAGAGAGAAGGAGAGAGAGAGAGAGAGAAGGAGAGAGAGAGAGAGAGAAGGAGAGAGAGAGAGAGAGAGAAGGAGAGAGAGAGAGTAACAAGGAGTAACAAGGAGTAACAAGGAAAGTAAGTACCCTAGGAGACCTTACGGTCCATTCAAAGAAGGTACCTTTAGGCTAGCAATTGAGCGGGCACATGGCTGCTCAATTGTTTTGCGTCCCTAAACGGCCACTTTTCAAGACTTTTGCTAGTCTTGACTTGAACTGGTCAACAGATTCACTGTTGACAACTTCCACTGGAAGTGCGTTCCACATACCGCAGATACTGTAAGTGAAAAAATTTCCACACAGATTGCGGTTGTAACGCTTCAGTTCAGGTTTGAAGCTGTGATTGCGCGTTCTGTTCTCACTCAGTGTGAAAATATCCCGGTAGTCAACATTGTCGAACCCTCGAAGTATTTTGAAAACTTCGATGAGCTGACCACGCAGTCTACGGGTTTCCAACGAGAACAGATCTAATTCCCTTAGTCTATCCTCATAACTTTTATGTCGGATAGAGGGAATCAGTTTGGTTGCCCTGGCTTGTACGCGTTCCAACCTTGCGATGTCCTTTCGAAACGAAGGACTCCAAAATTGTACGGCATACTCCAGGTGCGGCCGAACTAGGGAGTTGTACAGAGAAAGTACTATCTCCCTGTTACGGTATCCAAACTGGCGCTTTATGTAGCCTAACATCCTTTGGGCTTTCTTCTCTGCCTCAATGCACTGTTTCGAGAACTTGAGGTCGCTAGTGACAGTACACCCAAGTCCTTCTCAGTGTCACTCGATTCGAGAGCAGTGCCCTTAAGGATATAATGAGATTGGGGATTTCTGTGGCCGATATGCATTACTTTGCACTTGTTCACGTTGAACGGCATTTGCCACGTGTCCGACCACTCCCCAATCTTCCCAAGGTCTTCCTGCAGGCGGGCAGTATTTCCATCCTTTGCAACGTTCATACCAAGCTTGGTATCGTCGGCAAATTTGGAAATCTTGGCAACCATGTAACCGTCCATGTCGTTGACGTAGATGATGAATAGTAGTGGTCCCAGGACAGAACCTTGAGGCACTCCGCTAGTAACGGGCACCCACTCAGAAGCCTGTCCATTCACCACCACCCGTTGCCGTCTGCCACTTAGCCAGTTCTCGATCCAGCCGGCTACTTTTCCGTCTATGCCCAGCGCTCGCACTTTCCGGAGAAGGCGGCGGTGTGGTACCTTATCAAAGGCTTCCTGAAAGTCTAAGTAAACCACATCCACCGCCTTGTCCCGAATCGTGCTCACTGAACACGAAGTGGAAGAATTCCACAAGGTTCGTCAGGCATGACCGTTGCCTTTGGAAGCCGTGCTGGGAACTCCTCAGTAGCAGGTTTGACTCTAAATACGACGTTATTTTCTCCACCATCATGCTTTCCATGAGTTTACCGACTATCGAAGTCAGACTGATAGGTCGGTAGTTTGACGGATGGCTGGAGGATCCTTTCTTGAAGATCGGAGTCACCTCCGCCTCACGCCAGTCTCTAGGAACGCATCCGGTCCGGATTGACATGTTAAAGATAGCGCACAGATGTCGTGATACTTCATCGCACACTTCCTTCAACACCTTGGGTAGAAACCCGTCCGGTCCAGGGGACTTATTCGTCTTTAGGTCAGCGATCTTTTTCTTTATTTCTCCTTCGGTGAAGTCCATTGCCTCCAGCTTTTCCCCCGAGTAGGAATCCGTGGGCTGGGGGATGGGACCACACTCTTTAGTAAACACTGAGGAGAAGTAGTCATTGAGAAGGTTAGCATTTTCTGCATCTGACTGAGTTAATGCACCCTTCTCGTCCACTAGGGGCCCAATCCTACGATGGATTGGTTTACGGCTATTTACATAGCCGAAGAACTCCTTGGGATTCTCCTTGCAGAGTCTCGCCACTCGGAGTTCCTCAGTACGCTTAGCCGCCCTTATGCTGGACTTCACTCTCCTGGCTAGCCTCCGGTACTCGTCAAAGGCACCCGAGATCTTCGATCGCCGGTACGCATTTCTCTTCTCCCTAAGCAGTTGGCCGATTTTTCGATTAAACCACTTTGGTTGAACAGAAGACCGACGGAGGCATTTTAGAGGGATGCAACTTGATTGAAGACTCATGAATTTATTTGAGAAATTGTTCCACGAATCCTCAACCTCTTCGCATACCGCTAGCCTTACATCAGTCAGCCCAGCACGAAGGCGTGCAAAGTCTGCTCTTCTCAAGTCAAGTTTCCTTGATTGACTGGAAACAGACCTTACCTTCGGGATCTTGACGCTAAATCTAACTAGCTGGTGATCACTGCCACCGAGCTCTTCGCCTACAGAGACATCCTCAACGATATCATCCTCAGAGGTGAAGACCAAGTCGAGGATATTGTCTCCTCTCGTCGGTTCTCTGACCCATTGAGTGAGGAACTCGTTGTTGGCGAACTCCAGGAGTAGCGCGCTATCGCCACAGGCTGCTCTGGTTTCCCAGTCAACTTGTCTGTTGAAGTCGCCCATAACGATGCACACTCTGCCTTGAACAAGCTCACCCAGCAGCTGGTACAGTTCCCTGTCCTTCTCAACGGGTTGGGAAGGGGGTCTGTAAAGCACCAGGGTCCTGTATCTGACAGGACCTATCTCTAGGTCAACGCCTAGGAGCTCGTGATCGGATATAATGTTGGAGTTCGTAGATTTGATTGTATCCTTGACATACAACATTACACCGCCACCCTCTCTGTCTGGCCTATCTTTGTGGAAGAGTTGGTAGCCAGGAACCGTTAATTCGCCTTCAAAGTCTCGGTTTGACGTTTTTATCCACGATTCTGTTATGGCTACCATTTCGGGTTCTTCCGTCGCTACGAGGCCACGGAGCTCAGGAAACTTGTTCCTGATTGACCTCGCATTGAACAGAAGAACTTTCAGGGAGTCCCCGACTGTAGGACTCCCTATGCTCTTCCGTTTCCCGGCTTCTTTGTTGGCGAGGCACCCCTTTTTGCGACCTCTGAGAAGGTCGTTCCTGGAGTGACACGGGTGTACTGGCGTACGTCCGCCCTCACTCTGGGCCGGATACTCCTTTCGGTCCTCTCTACGACATTCTGGATCATGTTCGACAGAAAGGCCTTTCCTTTAAAGGAAAGATGTACCCCATCCCTTTGGTAGAGATCATTTCTACCATAAAAGGTGCGGTACGGGTCCACAAAAAAGACCCCCTCTGCCGTACACAAATCTGCCAGGCGCCGGTTTAGAGACACATTCATCGAGTGAGCGGTCCGTGTTGGACCTCTCCTCGGGAGCATCCCGACTACCACACGCTTGCGGGTTTTCAGCCCACAGTCGTCCACGGCACCCATGACCGTGTGGAGGATTTTATCTGTAGGGCCTACCCTACCTCCTCTCAGGTACAGGTCGTTTCCACTGACCATCAGAGCAACGACTGAGCTCTCAGAAATCTGTGATTTCTCAGCCTCTACTCTGATGTGGTGGTTACCACATCCTGGCAGGCAGCTTACCTTCACACTAGTGCGAAGGCGGGCCGCTAGCAGGGACTGCAAGCCCCGTGCTTGAGAATCACCAATAAGGGTGACTCTTGCACATTTGTCAGCAGGCGACTTATTCTTTCCTCTCGGAAGCGACTTGCCGCTTTCCTCTTGTATCTCTGCATTTTTCTTTTTTTTCTTCCTCATCTTATTTTTCTTCTCTTCATTTGTTTTCTCTTCTTCCGTTTCTCTTCTTCTCTTTCCACTTTCCCATGCGCACCAGTAGCGCTCGAATCCTCTACACTGGGGTGAGCTGCATTATGGTCCTTTTTCTTCTTTTTCTTTTTCTTCTTCTCATTGGCTCCGCATGGCAGAAGTGGGACTGCCAATGCAGTTTCACCTCCTTGGGCTGGAGTCACATCGGCGGAACCACCTAAGTCAGTCGGACTTTCGTCTCGAGCTTGAGCCGACTGGGCCTCTAGTTTAGAGGCTAGCTCTAGGATCTTTTCCTCGAGACGCCGAATCTGAAGCGCGTGCTGCGTTTCTAGGGTCTGCAGTTTATTTTCCAGCGCCCTAGATTTTTCTTCAGAGGCTGTGAAGAGATCCTTGAGTTCATTGCAGCATGCCACTGCCTCTCGGATCTCTCCTTTAAGGATGCAATCGGTGCATATACTTCCCGGGTGGCATTTCGAAAAACATCCTTCCGGGAAGTCCACGCACCACTTATCCTTCTGGCATATCGCACATGTATATTTAAGTGCAGCTGGACCTTTTTTCCCTGTCATTTTAAACACTTTCTCTCTTTCAAAACTTTGAGACCAATCAATAGAAAAAAGGGGGTTGGTGAGTTCTCCCCGCGTGAGTCGCTCCCGCCTATCGATCGGAGACGTTTCGGATCTTTCAGAAGGCACGCTCCATGTGCTGCTGTTCGTCCGACCGAGTCGTCAAGCCTCGGC
>CAXAKS010000417.1:15000-17500 GCA_963969495.1 Ceratothoa steindachneri
CAGTTCTCTGTCCTTCTCAACAGGTTGGGAAGGGGGTCTGTAAAGCAGCAGGGTCCTGTATTTGGCAGGACCGATCTCTAGGTCAACGCCTAGGAGCTCGTGGTCGGATATAACGTTGGAGTTCGTAGATTTGATTGTATCCTTGACATACAACATTACACCGCCACCCTCTCTGTCTGGCCTATCTTTGTGGAAGAGTTGGTAGCCAGGAACCGTTAATTCGCCTTCAAAGTCTCGGTTTGAGGTTTTTATCCACGATTCTGTTATGGCTACCATTTCGGGTTCTTCCGTCGCTACGAGGCCACGGAGCTCAGGAAACTTGTTCCTGATTGACCTCGCATTGAACAGAAGAACCTCCAGGGAGTCCCCTAATGTAGGACCCCCTATACTCTTCCGTTTCCCGGCTTCTTGTTTGTCGTGGTGGCACCATTTTTAACAACCTCCGAGAAGGTTGTTTGGGGAGTGACTCGGGCGTACTGGCGTACGTCCGCCTTCCCAATGGGCCGGACACTCCTTTGGGTGCGCTCCACGACATCCTGGATGAGGTTGGCTAGGAACGCCTTGCCCTTAAAGGAGAGGTGCACCCCGTCCCTTTGGTAGAGGTCTTTTCTACCATAGAACACGGCGTACGGGTCCACAAAAAAAGACACCCTCAGCCGTACAGAGGTCTGCAAGGCGCCTGTTTAGCGACATGTTCCTCAAGTGGGCAGTCCGGCTTAGATCCCACCTCGGGAGCATCCCCACCACGACGCGTCTGCGGGTTTTCAGTCCACAGTCGTCGACAGCGCCCATAACTGTCCTCATAATTTCACCTGTAGGGCCTACCCTACCTCCTCTGAGGTAGAGGTCGTTGCCACTTACCATAAGGGCAACGACTGAAGTCTCTGAAATCTGAGACTTCTCGGCCTCAGCTCTTACCTGCATATTCCTACAACCTGGGATGCAGCTCACCTTAACGCTTGAGCGAAGGCGGGCCGCTAGCAGGGGCTTCAGACCCCGTGCTTGAGAATCACCAATAAGGGTGACTCTTGCACATTTGACTGCGGACGACTTAGTCTTTCCTTTCGGAGGCGACTTGCCGCTTTCCTCTTGTATCTCTAATTTTTTTTTCTTCTTCTTCTTATTCTTCCTCTTTTTTTTCTTCTTGACTTCCTTTGCTATCTCTTCGTTTGTTTCCCGTTTCTCTTCTTCTGCTTCTACTTTCTCTTCTTCTGTTTCCAGTTTCTTTTCTTCTCTTTCTACTTTCTCTTCTTCTCCTTTTACTTTCTCTTTTTCTCTTTCTACTTTCTCTTCTTCTATTTCTACTTTCTCTTCTTTCTTCTTTCTTTTCTTCTTTTTGGCTCGTTGAGGAAGCCCTTCAGCAGAAGAAATCGGCTGTTGGACGTCCGGAGCCTTCTCGCCTGAGCATCTGCATCTCTCTGTTTTTAAGAGTTGAACTTCCCTTTTAAGGAGGGAGTTCTCCTCTCTCAGTTGAGCGATGCTCTCGCCCAGGCGCTTCTCGAGTTCGCCGAAGTCACAGACACTGACGCCATCTGTGAGTTCCTTGCAACTCCTTCCCCCGAAGTCTTCACTCCATCTATAGACTTTGCATATTTTGCAGGTTAGCTTTCGAAACGGAGGACCATTCTTCTTCGCCATGTTACAAAAATCTCGGACCATACGCATTAAAAAAGGGGTTTTTGGTTGTGATTTTCTCTCGCACTAATCTCATCCGCCTATTTCCAGGAGGTTTTCGGTCGTTCGGCGAACAGAAACCCTTTGATCAAGCACACCAACCCTGAGGTCTCCCCTGGGCCGGACGTCTCCATTCTTGCCGCAGCTCCCAACTGAGCAGCACGAGAGCCCCAGTGAACTGGTTCTCTGATTTTTCGACAGTGGTGCTTGAGGTGTAACTTTCTTCCTACTAAGCCCTACTAATCAACTAAAAACGGCCAGACTTGAGGCAAATAGTAAAGCTAAGTGCCCACGACTTCAACCGAGATCTTTAGCTGATCTGGCAACCAGCAAGGCACAAAAGCTCTCTCTCCAAAGATCAGTTGAGCCTTTATTCACCAAGTAGCGGTCACAGGGAGCTGGTCAGGCAATTACACGTTAGGAGAAAGCTTTTAAGGGGTACCTAGCATTGCTCCATTAATCGTACCCCAAACGCCTAAGATCCCTTCAATCTCAGTCTCTTGTAACCTATGACTGCTCCAAGGCGTTATTTAAAGAGGTTCCAAAGCCTCTCTTCTCACGCGGCATAAGGGAGCTGGTGAGGCCCTTATTAATAAACAACTTATGTGTAATATAGATGAAGTTTTTTTTTTTGTTATTGGGTTTTTGTTTTGATTTTTTGACAGTTGAAGAGAGTTGGTGAAACTTAGTACTAACAGAATCGAATGGGTTGGTAGGGGGATGCAAGGAGACGCATCAAAGAAGTGGTAGAGAAGTTTGACAACCCTTAGTCTGGATCCTACTACAGCTACCTTACTGGCATGGGTGACCCTACCGGACTAAAAGT
>CAXAKS010000417.1:20000-22500 GCA_963969495.1 Ceratothoa steindachneri
CCATAGCAGTGCCCTTAAGGATATACTGAGATTGGGGGTTTCTGTGGCCGATATGCATCACTTTGCATTTGCCCACGTTAAAAGGCATTTGCAAAGTGTCCGACCACTCCCCAATCTTCCCAAGATCTTCCTGCAGGCGGGCAGTATTTCCATCCTTTGCAACGTTCATACCAAGCTTGGTATCATCGGCAAATTTGGAAATCTTCGCAACCATGTCACCGTCCATGTCGTTGACGTAGATGATGAATAGTAGTGGTCCCAGGACAGAACCTTGAGGCACCCCGCTAGTAACGGGCACCCACTCAGAAGACTGTCCATTTACCACCACCCGTTGCCGTCTGCCACTTAGCCAGTTCTCGATCCAGCCGGCTACCTTTCCGTCTATGCCAAGCGCTCGCACTTTCCGGAGAAGGCGGCGGTGTGGTACCTTATCAAAGGCTTTCTGAAAGTCTAGGTAGACCACATCCACCGCCTTGTCCCGATCGTGCTCACTGAAAACGAAGTGGAAGAATTCCACAAGGTTCGTCAGGCATGACCGTTGCCTTCGGAAGCCGTGCTGGGAACTCCTCAGTAGCAGGTTTGACTCTAAATACGACGTCACTTTGTCCACCATGATGCTTTCCATGAGTTTACCGACTATCGAAGTCAGACTGATAGGTCGGTAGTTCGACGGTTGTTTACGGTCTCCTTTCTTGAAGATAGGAGTCACCTCCGCCTCACGCCAGTCTCTAGGAACGCATCCGGTCCGGATTGACATGTTAAAGATAGCGCACAGATGTCGTGATACTTCATCGCGCACTTCCTTCAACACTTTAGGTAGAAACCCGTCCGGTCCAGGGGACTTATTCGTCTTTAGGTCAGCGATCTTTTTCTTTATTTCTCCTTCGGTGAAGTCCATTGCCTCCAGCTTTTCCCCCGAGTAGGAATCCGTGGGCTGGGGAATGGGACCACACTCTTCAGTAAACACTGAAGAGAAGTAGTCGTTGAGGAGGTTAGCATTTTCTGCATCTGAATGCTTTAATGTCCCCTCCTCATTCCTCAAAGGGCCAATCGTTCGACGGATTGGTTTACGGCTGTTCACATATCCAAAAAACTCCTTGGGATTCTCTTTACAGAGTCTCGCCACTCGGAGTTCCTCAGACCGCTTAGCCGCCCTTATGCTGGACTTCACTCTCCTGGCTAGCCTCCAGTATTCGTCAAAGTCACCCGAGATCTTCGATTGCCGGTACACATTTCTCTTCTCCCTAAGCAGTTGCCCGATTTCTCGATTAAACCACTTAGGTTGAACAGAAGACAGACGGGGGCATTTCAGAGGGATGAAACGCGATTGAAGACTCATGAATGTGGTTTTGAAACTATTCCACGAGTCTTCAACGGCATCGCACACTTCTAGCCTCACGTCAGTCAGTCCAGCTCGAAGGCTTGCAAAGTCTGCTCTTCTCAAGTCAAGTTTCTTTGATTGACTGGCAACAGACCTTACCTTCGGGAACTTGACGCTAAATCTAACTAGCTGGTGATCACTGCCACCGAGCTCTTCGCCTACAGAGATATCCTCAACGATATCATCCTCAGAGGTGAAGACCAAGTCGAGGATATTGTCTCCTCTCGTCGGTTCTCTGACCCATTGAGTGAGGAACTCGTTGTTGGCGAACTCCAGGAGTAGTGCGCTCTCGCCACAGGCTGCTCTGGTTTCCCAGTCAACTTGGCTGTTGAAATCGCCCATAACGATGCACACTCTGCCTTGAACCAGCTCACCCAGCAGCTGGTACAGTTCCCTGTCCTTCTCAACAGGTTGGGAAGGGGGTCTGTAAAGCAGCAGGGTCCTGTATTTGGCAGGACCGATCTCTAGGTCAACGCCTAGGAGCTCGTGGTCGGATATAACGTTGGAGTTCGTAGATTTGATTGTATCCTTGACATACAACATTACACCGCCACCCTCTCTGTCTGGCCTATCTTTGTGGAAGAGTTGGTAGCCAGGAACCGTTAATTCGCCTTCAAAGTCTCGGTTTGAAGTTTTTATCCACGATTCTGTTATGGCTACCATTTCGGGTTCTTCCGTCGCTACGAGGCCACGGAGCTCAGGAAACTTGTTCCTGATTGACCTCGCATTGAACAGAAGAACCTCCAGGGAGTCCCCTAATGTAGGACCCCCTATACTCTTCCGTTTCCCGGCTTCTTGTTTGTCGTGGTGGCACCATTTTTAACAACCTCCGAGAAGGTTGTTTGGGGAGTGACTCGGGCGTACTGGCGTACGTCCGCCTTCCCAATGGGCCGGACACTCCTTTGGGTGCGCTCCACGACATCCTGGATGAGGTTGGCTAGGAACGCCTTGCCCTTAAAGGAGAGGTGCACCCCGTCCCTTTGGTAGAGGTCTTTTCTACCATAGAACACGGCGTACGGGTCCACAAAAAAAGACACCCTCAGCCGTACAGAGGTCTGCAAGGCGCCTGTTTAGCGACATGTTCCTCAAGTGGGCAGTCCGGCTTAGATCCCACCTCGG
>CAXAKS010000417.1:27500-30000 GCA_963969495.1 Ceratothoa steindachneri
GTCCGGATTGACATGTTAAAGATAGCGCACAGATGTCGTGATACTTCATCGCGCACTTCCTTCAACACTTTAGGTAGAAACCCGTCCGGTCCAGGGGACTTATTCGTCTTTAGGTCAGCGATCTTTTTCTTTATTTCTCCTTCGGTGAAGTCCATTGCCTCCAGCTTTTCCCCCGAGTAGGAATCCGTGGGCTGGGGAATGGGACCACACTCTTCAGTAAACACTGAAGAGAAGTAGTCGTTGAGGAGGTTAGCATTTTCTGCATCTGAATGCTTTAATGTCCCCTCCTCATTCCTCAAAGGGCCAATCGTTCGACGGATTGGTTTACGGCTGTTCACATATCCAAAAAACTCCTTGGGATTCTCTTTACAGAGTCTCGCCACTCGGAGTTCCTCAGACCGCTTAGCCGCCCTTATGCTGGACTTCACTCTCCTGGCTAGCCTCCAGTATTCGTCAAAGTCACCCGAGATCTTCGATTGCCGGTACACATTTCTCTTCTCCCTAAGCAGTTGCCCGATTTCTCGATTAAACCACTTAGGTTGAACAGAAGACAGACGGGGGCATTTCAGAGGGATGAAACGCGATTGAAGACTCATGAATGTGGTTTTGAAACTATTCCACGAGTCTTCAACGGCATCGCACACTTCTAGCCTCACGTCAGTCAGTCCAGCTCGAAGGCTTGCAAAGTCTGCTCTTCTCAAGTCAAGTTTCTTTGATTGACTGGCAACAGACCTTACCTTCGGGAACTTGACGCTAAATCTAACTAGCTGGTGATCACTGCCACCGAGCTCTTCGCCTACAGAGATATCCTCAACGATATCATCCTCAGAGGTGAAGACCAAGTCGAGGATATTGTCTCCTCTCGTCGGTTCTCTGACCCATTGAGTGAGGAACTCGTTGTTGGCGAACTCCAGGAGTAGTGCGCTCTCGCCACAGGCTGCTCTGGTTTCCCAGTCAACTTGGCTGTTGAAATCGCCCATAACGATGCACACTCTGCCTTGAACCAGCTCACCCAGCAGCTGGTACAGTTCCCTGTCCTTCTCAACAGGTTGGGAAGGGGGTCTGTAAAGCAGCAGGGTCCTGTATTTGGCAGGACCGATCTCTAGGTCAACGCCTAGGAGCTCGTGGTCGGATATAACGTTGGAGTTCGTAGATTTGATTGTATCCTTGACATACAACATTACACCGCCACCCTCTCTGTCTGGCCTATCTTTGTGGAAGAGTTTGTAGCCAGGAACTGTGAATTCGCCTTCAAAGTCTCGGTTTGAGGTTTTTATCCACGATTCTGTTATGGCTACCATTTCGGGTTCTTCCGTCGCTACGAGGCCACGGAGCTCAGGAAACTTGTTCCTGATTGACCTCGCATTGAACAGAAGAACCTTCAGGGAGTCCCCTAATGTAGGACCCCCTATACTCTTCCGTTTCCCGGCTTCTTGTTTGTCGTGGTGGCACCATTTTTGACAACCTCCGAGAAGGTTGTTTGGGGAGTGACTTGGGCGTACTGGCGTACGTCCGCCTTCCCAATGGGCCGGACACTCCTTTGGGTGTGCTCCACGACATCCTGGATGAGGTTGGCTAGGAACGCCTTGCCCTTAAAGGAGAGGTGCACCCCGTCCCTTTGGTAGACGTCTTTTCTACCATAGAACACGGCGTACGGGTCCACAAAAAAGACAACCTCAGCTGTACAGAGGTCTGCAAGGCGCCTGTTTAGCGACATGCTCCTCAAGTGGGCAGTCCGGCTTGGACCCCACCTCGGGAGCATCCCCACCACGACGCGTCTGCGGGTTTTTAGTCCACAGTCGTCGACAGCGCCCATAACTGTCCTCATAATTTCACCTGTAGGGCCTACCCTACCTCCTCTGAGGTAGAGGTCGTTGCCACTTACCATAAGGGCAACGACTGAAGTCTCTGAAATCTGAGACTTCTCGGCCTCAGCTCTTACCTGCTTATTCCCACAACCTGGGATGCAGCTCACCTTAACGCTTGTGCGAAGGCGGGCCGCTAGCAGGGGCTTCAGACCCCGCGCTTGAGAATCACCAATAAGGGTGACTCTTGCACATTTGACGGCGGACTTAGTCTTTCCTTTCGGAGGCGACTTGCCGCTTTCCTCTTGAATCTCTAATTTTTTTTTTCTTCTTATTCTTCCTCTTATTCTTCTTCTTGACTTCCTTTGCTATCTCTTCGTTTGTTTTCCGTTCCTCTTCTTCTGCTTCTACTTTCTCTTCTTCTGTTTCCAGTTTCTTTTCTTCTCTTTCTACTTTCTCTTCTTCTCCTTTTACTTTCTCTTCTTCTCTTTCTACTTTCTAAACTTGATTGTCAGATGGGCGGATAAGTGGCAAATGCAGTTTAATTTAAGTAAATGTAAGGTGATGCATTTGGGTTGCCATAATTTGAGGGTAGAGTATACCATGAATGGCCAGGTCCTCGACGTAGTTAAATTGGAAAAAGACCTTGGAGTTTTAGTCTCGGATGACTTCAAAGTCACGAAACAATGCGCGGA